>BSBK01003081.1:600000-759549 GCA_027943335.1 Chamaecyparis obtusa
CCGCAGTGATAGGCTATAAAGTCTATCAGTCCAGCAACCTGAACAGCATACCGGGAGGAGCCATACATGCAGCTCACCGGATTATGCACGACAACGCCCAATATGATATCTGCGGAATGCTTCGAGGGCAGATATTCGAGAACATGAAGAAGCTCGGTATAGTCAGGAAGAAATCGATGAAGTATGGGACCCTGTTAGTGTGCCTTTACTTCTATTACCAGAACTTCTTCCCGGGCATTGGCAAGGTGACATGGAAGACCGATAGACTGGTAATGCATCAGATAGCTGAAATGGCCAACCAACTGGGAAACCAGTTAAGCAACGTAATGAATGAATATTTTGAAGCCTTTCAACTAAGCATGCACGCAAGGGAGAGGATACCATCATCAATCATTGAAGAATACAAGGATGATGTGT
The DNA here is from genome assembly GCA_027943335.1 of Chamaecyparis obtusa. NCBI lineage: Eukaryota > Viridiplantae > Streptophyta > Pinopsida > Cupressales > Cupressaceae > Chamaecyparis > Chamaecyparis obtusa. The sequence goes on from BSBK01003081.1 coordinate 600,418, forward strand.
GTTTTCTGGTTTCCACCGATCACTGCATAATTCAAGCAGTAGAACCAAAAACTGAGTATGCTCTTGAGCTAGGGTATGAGATCTCCACTAAAATTGCTAAGGCATATGTTGATGCCCTAAATGAAGCAAGATTGGATCTCTCTGCAAACCGGTTCGGCACGTTCGCAGAAATTCAAGAGAACTTGAAAAAGAGGGCACCGATAAAGAATGTTTACAAGAGGACCCCCACACCGAAGAAGAAACAGGCCACCGATCAACCCAAGGCTCAAAAGAAGAAGACGCAACCGGTATCCAGTGCGCAAGGAGTAGGACAAGAGGAGTCAGACTTAGAAGATATAGTTCCTTTAATCAAAAGGAAGAGGGGTACAAGGAAACCGGTGAAGGAGCTTGAACCAAGACCAAAAGGACAAGATATTGATGAATTAGTAGTAGGAATAAAGGAAACAGGGAGGTTAGGACAAGTGGGCAGAAGGTACGAATTAAGCAATGACAAAGATAGGAGAAAGATTGAAGAAGTGGTAGTACATTGCCTTCACAAGTTTAATTTGCATCCCACCTCACTCTAGAAGAAGCCACGGAACAAGTTGAACTGCATCAACAATTTTTCTTAACAAAAAGGAGGATTGTTCTCATGCTTGTTGGTCAAGCTGAAAAAGTGCATGATGGAGTAGAAATTTGGACCAAACTTCTTCAAACCCAGCAACAAGCGGAAGAAGCAGCTCAAAGAGCCATAGTTCAATCGGTCCCTGACACTGGTAAAGGCAAAGGAGTACTTGGAGCGGAAGTACCGATCATCAACATCACCAATGATAAGAGCAACAAGCCTGCATGACCATCTGTTCTCATCTCTCCGAGTAGAGGTAAAACTAAAACTATTTCAGTTAATGATATAGTTGATGAAGTAATGGACTTCGGAATAGTAGATAATGTTGCCAAGTGGTATAGTGTTTTAGAAGAAGAGGATAAATAGGCAGTCATTATAGCAATAGTGGAAACACTTCTGGACTTTCATAGAACTCCAAGGGACTACAGGTCAAAGTTTCCACCAGAATTGAATTCTAGGCTTCAAGCCAAATGGAGAGCCGGTCTAGGAATAAATACAAGAATAAGTAGAGAAACCTTGACTCAAGTTAGACCAGGCCTAAGTGAAGACCACATAAAGCTTCTATTAGAAGAGGCATCAATGAATTTGCAACCCGGAATCAGAGTAAATAATAAATGGACTTGATAAAGAGGTCTATGAAGAGACCCTGGATTTCTGGAAAAAGTATGATTTCAGTACCTTGGGCAATTTAGGTCCTCAGGATCCAGCTGAACAATTACAAGCACCACCGGTGAGATTCACCACTGGTGAAGAATCTGCCACCAGAATGGAAAAAGGTCAAACAGAAAAGTTCACAGCTAGTGAACAAATAAATGTTGAACAAGAGATAGAGATTGAAGTACCGATGAGTGAACTTCATACAACTGCAGAGCAACCGGATGCACTACATCAACAGGAACAGAATATAGAGGTTGAAGAGCAACTAGAAGATGATGCTTAGACCGAGGAAGAACCACCAATAGAGGAAGAACCACCTGCCAAAGAAGACCTACCGAAAGAAGAGGTTCAACCAAAAAATACAGCTCAACAAGGAGTTGAAGAGAATTTGGGACAAGAGGAAGAAATCCCAGTCCACACTGAGCAAGCTCAATAGGAGCCAGAGAAAAGGCAACAGGAACAAGTAGACATACCAAGCTTCTCATCTAAGAGGAAGTTGTCATTTGGCAAAGTGAAGGAAGCTAAGAAAAGTAAGGTCACCGATACAGTGGTAGACATCAGCAAGATGTCAACAAGACAACTAAAAGAGCTGACCAAAAGAAAACAGGACATGGTCCTGACCATAGTAAAGAACATTTTGAGCAATTTTGTACCAGACGCTGACCTAGATGAAGATGAACCAGTCATCGATCAGCTAGAAGTTCTGGCACAGGCAATCGGTGAGGATCTCACTAATCCAAAAACAGTGGCAATTGACCACTATGAAAAGAAAAGAGTGGAGATTCTCCACAAACAGGTTGAAGAAATCAAGGTTAATGTGACTACCAACCTAAAAGTGTTGCAACAACAACTACAAGTGGCAGGAAGTTTGATGTCCAGGACTTCAAACTTTGATTTATTCTTGCAAGATCTAACAGAAAAGTCTGCCAAGACCACAGAGGACATTAGAGCTTTATCTTCCCAGTTCGACATAAAGAATAAATCTGCAACACATTTTAGCAGAGAAATGACAAGTCTAGCTCTTGTCAAAAGGAAGACTGCAGAAGAGGAAAACAAGAGAATCCAGGACATTGTTGGATTTCAGCTATTTTTAGCCCCAACATTTGACTCCATGCAGCACACTGCCACAACAACAGAAGCTCTGATAAATGAACTGGATTACAAAACTGTGGAAGATATGGAGAACATCATTGTTTCTCTTAAGGCGGTCCAAAAAAACATAGAATATGTAACCGGTCAATGGGCACCATTCCTCCACTCTGCCAAAACAATTTATAAGGATATCTTCACCAAACTTCAAATGTGAAGAGAAGCATAACCCTTTGTCCTATGGAGGCAAAAAGGGGAAGAAGCAGTAGAGAACAGAGGATATAGCAAGGGAAATGGGAAGCAGAACAGGATTAGGACAACAGAGGATATAGCAAGGGAAATGGGAAGTAGAACAGGATCAGGACATAATAGCTTCAGTCACTCAACCATCGGAGCACTCAAATAGGGGAAGTCTGGAACACAGGGGAAGTATGCTACAGAGGGGAGAACAGTTTACAAGATAAAGGTATAAACTGTCACAAGTAAGTGAGTATGGTTTGTGTATGGTTTTACCATCAATGACAAAGGGGAAGATTGTTAGCAATTTAAGTTGTCATTAGTGTAAATTTACAAACACCATGCACCGGTAAAAGCTCACCAGTCACTCACATTACTCAGAAGACACCGGTAGACTGGAAACATAGTGTATGCACCGGTAGATTAAGAACAGGGAATTCACCGGTAGACCGATTTAAGTACACAATATCGGTCTCAGAGCGCATACAAAAGTTAAACCGTGTATAGGGTATACCGGTCTAACTGCCTAAAGATCCGCACCGGATTTTGCGGAGCAGTTTGAGTTAAAATTAGATTATACGGGACATCCACCGCTCTGAAGTGGAGTTAGCTTTTTAATAGGAGTTAGCTTTATTTCTACAAATATTTTGCAAGGTAAATTCCAGATCATAACGCATAGCTTTTTGCTACTTGCATGATTGATTGTTGAGTTTACAGCCTAGCGGCTCTATGAGTTAAGAGTATCATTACGGTGAACTCTTGTATAAATACAAATCATAGGATGCAAAAAAAATGTTGTTGAAAGTTGTTTAGTAAAGAGAGCGGTAAAGAGTAATCTGCGAAGAGATCACAGTCACCAGAGATGAAAGGAAAAGAGGCAGAAAAGATTCAACAGCTATGCAAACAGGGGAAAGATCAACAGGTATGATCTAATCAGACAATCAGTGTCATAAGAGATCATTGCTTTTGTTAGGTGTGAAAGCAAATTGAAATCCCTTTATTAGGGTGGACCTAATCGGTTCTTTTTAAAATCCCCTAACAGGGTAACATCATTGTTGGTGTTAAAAGTCCTCTAACCAGGCGACTCTTAACATGGTTAAGATCTTAACCGATCTTTTGTAAAATCCCTTAACTGGGTAGCACCTTAACCAGTGCTTTGTAAGCTCCTAATAGGGCACCTTCATTCTGCAGTAGTGAAGTTGTAAGCTCTGTCTCACCGTGGTTTTTTCCTTCTAACCGAGGGTTTCCACGTATATATCTTGTGTTGATTTGTGTACTTCTTTTACAGTTATGAATGTTTGTTTTTACTTTGCTTAGATTACAAGAAGTACTAAACAAGATTGGGATTATAGTAGGAAATAGTTCTTACTGATTCACCCCCCCTCTCAGTAACCAGTTGGTAATAACAAGAGAGATAAGTCTAGAACTTGGAGGAGAGAAGAGAAAGTGAGATAGAGAAGGGTAGAGAGAGGGTATAGAGGAAGAGTAATAGGGAGAGAGATAGGTCTAGAGTTCAAGGCAGATAAAGTTAGTGAGATAGAGAGAGTGAGAGAATGCTATTAGGAGCCCGTTGATTACTGAAATTTTAAAAAGTCTTAAAATTTATAAGATCTTCTAAAACCTATAATTTGCATTGTAACTCCTAGATATTTGAAATCACTCAAACATGCTGAGAATGTGTACATGAAATATAACTTAAAGTATAAGAAAGGTGACTTATACTTAAATGTTATATTTCATGCATATTCTCTATTGAAGAGAATGAGACTGACTTGAAGACAAAGCTGGGAAGTTAGATGTTACATTTCATGTATATTTTGGAGTCATAAAACAAAAAAAGTATTTAAATTTTGAGCCAAAAACAAAAAATTCATTTTGGCCAAGCCTGAGCATCGGAACTCGCTCAAACTCCCAAATAAAGGAATGGGAAGAAGATAAGGAAGTAACTCTTTCAAAGGGGCAGCAATGATGAAGAGTTGTGACTCTTTTGAAGGGTGGTAATTGTGAAAGGTTGTGATCATTATGAAGAGGTGTGACTCTCCTTCATATTGTAGGATATAAAGGGGAGAATATTTCATTTGAGGAGGTGGATCCAAGGTTGATCAATTTGGGGAATAATTATTCTCAAAGACAACAATGAAAAGTGGTAACTCAATCCTTATGAAAGGTGGTGACCTTCCAAGCATTGAAGGGGACATACCAATACCTCAAGGAATCAATTAAGGAATAATATCATATATATATTAATCAACAAAGGAGCAATGTATCTATTGGGATAATGCAACCAGTAAGAGCAGAGCTAAGATATATGTTCATTCTAAGTGAATGCAAAATGTTAAATCTGAAGGGTCAATCCTAATAAGGATTATCCACTACTTGTTGATGTCAAAGAGGTAAATGAATCAGCGATATCCCAATAGGGGGCATTACAATTGGCATCAGAGCTTTGATTTGTTAGCCTGCAGGGTAAAGATAAGATGATGGATAATAAGATATAGAGGACAGTCATAAAGATGTTTTAAATGGTCATGAGAATGATGTATGTGCTCTACAAACCTAAGTCAACAATGGATGATTGAAGCAAATTCAGACGACATGTAATGACATTGGAGAGCATATGGCGAAAGGTTTACAAAAGTAAAATGCAAACTAAAGCAGTTAGGAAGATAAATGACTTAGAAAAGCATTGCAAAATCAAGTGTACAATAAACAAAGGTTAAGAAGAGGATAGTTGGATAGAGGTTCCTACCATACTTATTTGAAGGTCAAGTTCATTAATGTGTACAATATTGATGATGGGGAAAGATAACAGCCTGTATGAGTATGCAGACAGTTATGTTCTCATTCATGAAAAGTAAGGCCATATAATGTATGGAAGAGACAAATGTTGTGGAGTTGCCAATTATGAAGAATTGTCGTTGCATTTGCATTTGCATTTTCAGGGTATCAAGCTATTCAAGACAGAAATCTAAACTAATTGCCTTCATTGTGTGCCATGGTGGGCCTTACTGCTGTTATAGTTGTAATAATGAAGTTGTTGCAAGCTGTCATAACATTTCTTGAAGTATATGGATCCTTTTACACATGCTGAAATTACAGTTTTAAGAAAAGCATACAAATCCAAGAGTTGAGAGAAGATGTAAAAGAGGGTTATGAGGGAATCAAAAGGGACTTCAAAAGTGGACCCTCAAAGCATATTAGAGCAGATCTAGAGCAATCCTAGAGTAGAGAAATATGAACAGCATTTCAAATTTGTTTTGAAGCATATTGAAGCGGATCTATGGGACATATTGAGCAAATGTTTGAAGCATGTTGGAGCAAATTTATGGCACATTTATGAGCATATGGGAGCAGAAAGGAAAAGTTAGGTCTACTTTCTGGCTCTAAGTGGCTTATGAGCTGCAAGATGGAGTTAGGCCCACTTTCTGACTTTAAATGGCTTATGAGCAGCAAGATTGGGTTAGGCCCACTTTTTGGATCGAAATGGATTATGAGTAGAAAGACAAATGTTGCCATATAATGTATGGAAGAGACAAATGTTGTGGAGTTGCCAAGTATGAAGAATTGTTGTTGCATTTGCATTTTCATTTTCAGGGTATCAAGCTATTCAAGACAGAAATCTAAACTAATTGCCTTCATTGTGTGCCATGGTGGGCCTTCCTGCTGTTATAGTTGTAATAATGAAGTTGTTGCAAGCTGTCATAACATTTCTTGAAGTATATGGATCCTTTTACACATGCTGAAATTACAGTTTTAAGAAAAGCATACAAATCCAAGAGTTGAGAGAAGATGTAAAAGAGGGTTATGAGGGAATCAAAAGGGACTTCAAAAGTGGAACCTCGAAGCATATTAGAGCAGATCTAGAGCAATCCTAGAGTAGAGAAATATGAACAGCATTTCAAATTTGTTTTGAAGCATATTGAAGCGGATCTATGGGACATATTGAGCAAATGTTTGAAGCATGTTGGAGCAAATTTATGACACATTTATGAGCATATGGGAGCAGAAAGGAAAAGTTAGGTCTACTTTCTGGCTCTAAGTGGCTTATGAGCAGCAAGATGGGGTTAGGCTCACTTTCAGGCTTGAAATGGGCTATGGGCAGCAAGATTGGGGTTAGGCCCACTTTTTGGCTCTAAATAGATTATGAGCAGCAAGATTGGGGTTAGGCCCACTTTTTAGCTCGAAATGGTTTATGAGCTGCAAGACAGGGTTTGAACCCCTTCCTAGCTCATGGGAGCAAAAGGGCAGGGTTAGGCCCTCTTTCTGGCTCTAAGTGGCTTATGAGCAACAAGGTGGGGTTAGGTCCCCTTCCTGGCTCATGGGAGTAGAAAGGAAAGGTTACTTCCTAGTAGTGCATTAACTCCTACTTCCCATAAAAGGTAGGAGGTTTAACCTACTTGGTAAATGCCAAAACATGTGGCATAACCTCCTTAGGTGAAGACAAAAAAGGAGTTATGAAAGGTGGCACATAAAGCTAAAAGAGGGTGAGAAACCCAACTAACCCATAGCCTACTTAGGTAATGACAAAATAGTGGTTATGGGAGGTGGCACAACGAGCCAAAAGAGGGTGTGCAACTCAACTGCCCATGCATGGGAGAGAGTGACACTTGTAGACAGTATTTCGCTACCTGTCCTCATATCAACCACTCCTATTAACCTAAGTAAGCTTAAATAATGTGTAGGAAAAAGAATACCCCAACACAAAGAAAATTAAAAAACTACACTAACAATACCAACCTACAAATCAATACTTGCTTATCCTTATTCTAATAGCATATTGACATGTGAAAAGGGAAGCAAGGCTACTGTATTTGGCTTTGGAATCATGGTTAAATGGTTTAGAGACATTCCAATCATATTTGCAGCAATTCCATGGGCAAAATGTCTTCACTTGAAAGTGATGTGTCTATCCCACAAATATGGGCCACCCACAACTACTCCAGGAAGGTTGGCTGGAACTAAACACTTTATCTCGTCCATAATTGAGATGCAATAGCTAATTTAATTGACGAGTTTCCTAGAAAATATCCTTATTTAATCACCCTGATGATTGTGGCATGGGTGCATGAGTTGGCAAATCTAGTTCTTTCATCTTGTTTTGAAATATCAGGCTATGTTGATTTGAGTTAAAATGACTACAGTTTGGTTATTCACATTTTCACTGCAATGAATCTTTAGCAACCAGATGCTATGGAGTTGGTTCACAACTACACTACGAAGGATGACTTCTTATGGATGCCTTATGGACATTCTTTGATTGTCTCTTCTTGCAGCTTCCACAAATACTTTGGCATATTGAACTTCTAACATGCGTGGTTCTTAGTAATCAATTTGGGATGTAGAAACCAATAATCATCCTTCTTATGTCCATTCTATATTCTACAAAGACACAACTTTCAAGATTTACCTCTTCAATTACTTTTTAAAATCAGTTTCAAGTTTGAAGTATTTACTTGTAATGTACAACTATTTTCTTTTATAACAATCCTACATGCACCAGGCTATGATGCCTTTTTATGGCAGAAATTTTCATAATTTTTGTTCTATTAAAGAATTATAGATTTCTTTACACAATGGTCACACACTTGGAATTTATCCATTTTGAACTTTGATGGATATCAATTTGTACATTATCTAAGACTCATTATGAACTTGTTCTATGTTTCATGATTGATGACATAGTATCAAAACTCCAGGAGTAGCTTGTTCATTTGTGAGTACTTGTAAGCTCCATGGGACTGACAAGTTGCTTATAAATCGAAGTTGCTGGTTCAGTTATGGGATAGATTTTAGGTTTTTGGGTATGCTGGTAAAACAATGTTTTCCTCTAGTATGGTAATTTGGGTGCACCTGTTATACATATGTGTTTGTGTAAATGCATAACTTGTAAAAAATATATAATTGAAAACACAGTTGATAGTGATAAAGAAAATTGATGATTTATTTAATTCGATGTTATGTCAATGCATCTACTCCCTAGTAGTCACCAATTGTTTCTTTTTGGTGTGTTGTTTGCTCCAAGGTTGACTTGAACAGACTTTTAAGGCAAGTGGAAGGGGATTTTCGTAGTAAACATCCTTTTCAGCTTCCTTGTCCTTGACAACACCCCCCTTTATTTGCAGGGTACCAGATATGACAGATCAATAAAAAATAGTAAATATAACGTTTGTAGAGTATTTGAAGAACTTATCCAACTTTCCCTGCGTAATCAAGCCATTTATTGTATGTTCCACGACATATAGGGGACGGGGATAGGGGAGTGACAAGGCACACATTTCCGGGATGTTTCCTAAAGGGCCATTTTTAGGTGATGGCAGTATACAAATTCATACATATATATTATATTATAGAGAGAGAGGGGGAAAGAGAGATATGTCAACAACTGATAACAACAATATGAATATGTAAATAAATCATGAGAGCAATAGTATAACAGCATAATAAATTTCAATAAAGCATTATAACAGTAGTCTCAAACATAAAAAATCCATGGTCTATTAATATCCAAAAGTCTCAAACATGTATCCAAGAGTTCTAAACGTCAAAATACGATAGTTTATGAAACTAAACCTCATTTTGGCTATCAATATCCAAAGACTCAAAACCATCTAAGTCACTATCCCCCTTCGGCAGAAGTGGATCATCCAATGGTAGCCGCTATGGCTAGTGCCAAATAATAAACATTTTCAAAGAAAATAAAGTACAATCATACAAAGATATAGAATAGTGCATCTTCTTAATTTCAAAACTCAAGAACGAAACTTTTCAAGCATTAGTATTGAGACTCAGTCTCGACATGACTCAGAAAGTTAACAAATGTAACTTTTAATATGTATTTCATTGACTATATTTGATTCTCATTCATCTGAAATTAGAATAGCTGTTTTGATTCTTATACATTTGAAATTTGAATATATTGATTTGATTCTCATATAAGGTATAAGAGCAAACAAAATTAAAAAACTATTTTTTTTCAACTCTAGGAAACGTCCCTTGTCATTTGGGGATGGCTAGCCATCTTGGGACATCCCCTAGGCTTACCCAAACAACAGGGAATGTTTCCTGGCATTTTACAGGGTTGGGCAGGCATCAAGGATGACAAAGGGATGTCCCCTTGGCATCCGCTCGTCCCAAAAATGGTTGGGGGACGAGGACGCCGGGTTTTGGGATAAGGGATGTGTCCCCATGTATCCTTGCATTTATCAAAATATTAGGTGTTGTTGCATTTGGCTTGTAGTGGTGTTTCACCATATCAGAAATCATATGACCAATAAGTAGTTAAAACCTGCATTGGAATAGTGTGCCAATAGTATATTATATAGAAGAACTAGAGAAGTGTTGTTGGCTTTTGTCTCCATGGAAAGGTGATAGACGATGAGGAGCTCAATGTCACCGAGACTCTGCCTCATGTATATCAAAAATCACATGATCGATAAGTAATTGGTTAAAGATTGCATTGGAGTAATGTGCTTGCATTATATTATTTAGGACAATTAAAGCAATGTTGTCAAATTTCATGAAAAGGTGAAAATACAGTGAAGAGCTTGGTGTCATTGAGACTATGCCTTATGTATGCTATAATGTCCCCTTTTAGGGATTGCCCAAAATTTTCCCCTAGAATCACAAGTTCAATAAAAATAAGAAACATAATATAATTAGAATTATATCTTTATCGATAAACTGTCTTTATCAAGATTAATCCTATTTTAGATCTTGCAATACTGGTAGATAAGATAAGATAAGAAAAATTTAATAATGTCCAACAAGGGACCAAAAACGGGTCAATGGGACTGGAGATTACAAACAAGGGGGAAGCCCTTAGCAGGAACACCAAACGGTGACCAAACAAAAGCACAACATAAACAACAACAAAAACAACAAACAAGGGGGTGAGAGGGGCGAGCAGGGAGCCCCAAATTGCTAAGCCAAAACTAAGAAACCGGAGACACAAAGAACCCCAAGATCGAAGGATATGCAGTAGGTTGATGCCGCTGGACGTTCCGACTCTAACTAGAAGAGGTGGATTGTTGTGTGTAACCTTTGCGGGGCCTCATGGACTTGGGGTGATTGGGAGAAGCCAATTGCCTTTTGGTGCCACGTGTGGGGGGAATCCCTGAGAAGGAGGTATGAGCTGATAGGACTAAGGGCACGAGGGGGATGAAGTGAATGACCTCGGAGTTGAATGGCCTCCTACAGGTAAAGAGAAAGACATCTCTAATTCGTGAACTTGGAAAACGTGGAGAGGGACTAGGTCTTCTTGAAAAGGCATTAGAGCCTTCTTTAATCTCATAGTAAATAGAGAAATGGAAGATAAAGTGCTCCTTTGTCTCAATCTCACTAAGGTTGCAAAGCTGGCAAACCTTGTCAATTTTGTCCAACTAGTAATCTAGTGTCAACCCAAAGTTGATAGGAGCCAACTATGAAAGAACCATTGGGGATCCTCAGGGAATGAGACCAGTGGTGAGAGATGTAAGAATGACGAACGATGAGATTGTCTTGTAACTCAAGAAAGTGCTTTGCATAGAAAGCCATCTTGGGGCGAAGACACCTGCAGGGGTTGACCCAAGTGGTATGAATGAACCGCCTATAGATGTCAGATCTAATGCACTTGTTCATTGTTTGTATAGAAGGGAGGAGATGATGACGGGCATGGGAGTATTGGAAAGGGGGAAGACAATCAATCTCAATCCCGATAGAGGAGGGTCGATGCCCTAGCGAACCAATTGCGAGTTCGACCAGAAGAAGCACCTAAAGAGGCAATAGACTCCGAGGAGCAGTAAGCAAGGTAAGGGTACCTATGGCGTCCCATGCTGGAGTCGGCGAAACCTCGGAGATGGTGCAAAAACTAGATGAGATCAAAGATGGCCTCAAGTTTGAATGGGTAGGCACCAAACTCAGCAAGAACAATACTGTGAAGAGTGGATTGTCTACATCTTATGATGCGTTGAAGGTGAAGAATTTGAACCCACTCAATAGAACCCAATTAAACTCCAGTAGGGAAGGCCCCCAAACCACAAAGCCGTAAAGAACAGTAGGCTGGATGAGAGTATCCAAAAGCGTCATCTTGGAGGAGGTGTCCTAGAAGTGATGCCGAAAGCATTGTCTCTCAAGAAGGGCTAGGGATCCATACCCCTTGTTGATGCGTGGTTGGATGGCAGGTCTCAAGCTAAAACAAGGACTGAAGAACTTGACCTTGAGGTAGGCATAAGAGGAGGTAATCTCAATCTTAGAGCCATCAAAGAGAAAGTGAAGATGAGAGGTCTTAAGACAATTAAAGATCTTCACCTTCATTTTCCCCCAATTAACTGTCAACTTCCTCAAGTCACAAAAAGGAGCCAAACAATCAAGTTGTCTCTGCAAGCCCTTAGGAGAGGAGGCCAAAAGAACAACATCCTGCGCGAAAAGAAAGATGGAGATCATAACCTAGTGGAGAAAGCACCCATCACCCTCCAACAAGTGCTCATGAAGAAACTCCTCTAACTCATCAATGTAGATCCCAAATAAAGTAGGGGACATGGGGCAGCCCTGTTTAATGCTAGTGGTATCGTTGATGAAGATAGAAAGCCCACAAGAAGTCCTGAGGTGGCCCAGGATCTTCTCATAAATTCATAATGGTGGTTAGGATGACATTGGGAATACCAATGTCATGAAGTCTTTGAAAAAGGGTCCACCACAAAACCATCTCAAAGGCTTTGTGGAAGTCAACAAAACAGCAATAAACCTTCGAGGAGCGATGACGACCCTTCTCAGTGATGGCACAAAGAGTCAAAATATGGTCCATAGTCTGGTAATCTTGTCTGAAACCAGCCTGCCCCTTAGCATGAATGTGAAGCTGATCCAACTCCCTAGAGAGGAGAATGTTAAGAATTGTGGCATAGAACTTGGAGAAAGTGTGGCCGACCATAATTGTCCTGTAGTTACTGGGGTCGGAGGTAGGGCCTGCCTTATGGATTAGATGAATGATGTGATGGGACCAAGAGGTGGAAACCCCATGCAGATCACCTAATTAAAGAGGTCCGAAAGGTAAGCACCCAACACGGAAACACCATGTTTGAAGAGCTCAACTTGAAAGCCTTCTTCATCAGCAACCCTACTAGTATTCATGATTCTCACCGCTTCCAAGATAGTCGTACAAATATTGAAAATATAATTCAAAATCAATTTCTCCTAGGGTTAAAGAACAAAATAACATATGGCACATCTATATTCATAATCGTCTTAATTTAAATAAATCATACAATATATATAGTTCGCTATTGGAGTTCAACCATGACAAGGCTTGGATGAGGAAACATGATAAGGTGCCTGAAGAAACCTTTACACTAAGCCCAAGAGTGGATATACCATTCCCCTTGGCTCCATGTGGTAGGCCACCAGCCATCCATCATGAGGTGGTGTACTTAGTGGGGAAGCTTGTCTCTAACCTCCCTATTCATACCACCTTATTCACCCTCCTCTGATTGAGACTTCTTTAAGTTCATTTCAACATTCAACCATCGTAGACGTTGGAGGGGAAACCGAAATGGGGTGCTTGGAGTATCCCTATTATCTAAGCCCATGGGCAGGATATACCTTTCCCCCCTTGCCCCATGAGGTAGGTCACCAACCATCCATCATGAGGTGGTGTACTTAGAAGAGGATCTCATATCAATTCTCCCTCTTTGTATTCCCTTCCTCACCTCCACATGATTGCTTGCAGCAGTTTGATGAATAAATTAGGAAATCTAAATATTTCACATTATGCATGAGAGAGTAAAATATATTATCATATTGCTTACATCCATATAAGAGAGATTACATATCAAATTTATTATCATGTTATCTACACATTATTGCCTTTATCATTACATGAGGAATTGTCTATAAAACATTACCATGCTGCATATTATAGATTACTGAATTCATAGAACTGATGTTGAAGATTGCAAGTTGCCTGCAGCAGATAAGTGATCTTGATACGATTTATGGATGTTTTCTGATTGCTTTCTTCTCTTGATCAACTTCCTGTTTCTTCCTTATCTAATTTGATGTGATTACTTTGATGAATGCTGTTTCTGCTCTTAATCAATGAGTGTAGTTTAAATAGTGATTTCTGATTTTTGTTCCCCCTTTCCCCAATCAAAGTTCCCCCTTAAATAGCCTTCACTTGACAGTAGAGGGTTGTGTCCCTTCCTGCGGTCACCCTTCCTTCAAGAGTGGTGTCTCTTCCAATTGTCTTTTTATCCCTAACTAATCTAATCACCGCTTTTAACATATTGAAATCACAGCCTTAATCATTATTGGGATCACTGCTCTGGTCTTTTGTAATCGCAGCCTATCTCTTCTCCCTTATATCTCACTTCATATTTCTGATTGGCATATTATTTATATGCCTCTTGTCTTGGAAATGATAGTGAGGTTGGCTAGCATAGGGTTTACTTTTTATTTTGTTGTATATTTCATAATTCAAAAAGGAGTAGGCCCATAGTTATCTAGTGATCATCTTTTATTATTTGCACTTAAACCCTGAGTTGGCTTCTTATTCCTTTAGATGTTCACTTTTAGTGCTGTGATTTGTATTAACCTTAGGCAGGGCATGACATATGCTACAATCAATCTGCATCACAGGTCGGCATGGACTCAAAAGAATAAAAAATCCATTAAACTTTGTCCTTGAGCAAGCCTTTCAATACAGTGTTATGCGATAAAAGTATTTGCTCAAGCTTCAAAGGCATCGAATAAAAAATGCTGAGGGCATTTGAAAGCTTAGCCACTGCAAAGTAACCCCTAATGAGATTACAAAACACGGGTTTGCTGAAGGCATCCTGGCAGGATACCTTATAAAGCTCTATGGCCTTGTCTATTTTACAACCCTTCATGAATCCTTCTATGGCTGTTGTATAAAGAGAGATCCAAATCCCTGCCTTTGTCTAGCATTTTTGTGAAAAACCCTTAAATGCTCTTGTTTGGGATGTATCCACAGGTTCCTCGGGTGACAGGGCCATGCCTTGGCTAAAGCTGGGCCTTGTCTTGCTTCCATCTCATCCAATATGGTGACAGGCATTATTTGAATGACTCAGTAACTAAGCTATAGATATATGGGAAAATTGAAAATTCTCACTGGGTCACTCACCTAGAAATAACATATTCCCCTATTTTAATGAATATTTCATTGTTTTTATTTCCCTGGATATTTCTTTATCAAATCCTAAGTAATTGAATTTCATTTATACGTATGGTTTGTCAAGTCAAACTTGACTGATTAATGCCACTATAATTAAAATCGACTAGCATGTCTACTAAACTCATTCTTTATGCTTCTCATGCATTCTGAGTCCAAGCTTTTTAATTTTGTTTGATAGTTATTGAATTAAACAAATTGGTGTTTTCCATTTTTTCCCTTTAAGCTACTATTTTTACTCTTATTCAGAAATAATTGTACCATTGCTATAAGTTTGCTTATTCACTTCTATAAATTCGTGAACAGATAATGCCAGTTTTCTTCTAGTTTGTTAGTAAATTTAGTAGACTTGAGCATTTCGGTATTGACAATCCTTACTGTATTGGATCACACTGTGCTAGATCATCAGAGAGAGACAAACGAGATGGGGTCTGCAAGATTTTAAATTTGATTTTAATTCTAATTTCGATGTTTTGATCTCTGTGTTCCCCTAGAGCACCTCTCATTGGAATCACAAGTATGCATTGAACTAATCTTGCAGTTCTCATCTCATTTGTCTCTCATTGTGATGATGGTTCACCAAATGTGATCTAGAACCTTGATGCAAAAATTTAAGACAGTTTTTCCCAAAAGATTTACAACTCAGACTCATGGACTGTGATCTTATGCTTATAAGTTAATACTAATCAGTGTTGGATCAACAAAACAGTTCAAAATTGAGCCATTCTTGTGCCAACTCTTGATGACAATATTTGATGGTTTTTCTTGTGACTGTGTTTGATGTGTGTGCCTAGGAATAGTTATGATGTTTACTGTTTACCATTTCTAGTATTGGCTATTTTCCAATCTGTTCTTATTTGCAGTTCAGGGATAACATTGAATAAAATCAAAAATAGATTTTGCCTCTGAGATGGTATGCATTTCTGCATTTTATAATCTTCTTAAAAATATTAGAAACCTTCTGAAATGTTTGTTTTTGACGTTGAGCTCAATTTTATGATTTTGAAAATGTAGCTTTGGCATTCTTTTCAAATTTTGCTATTGTATATATTCTGATTCAAGCCATATTAACTGCAGTTTTGTTACCTGCAAGATGTATTAACTGCTCTTTTTCTCAGGCAACATCCTAATTATTTGTATCTTTTAATTTTACATTTTGTTAAATACACACCTATTCTTTCCTTCTTTGACAATCTAGGCTACAGGAATTAGCTCCACAGATCTTGTTCCATCTGCAGCAGAGGCAAATCAATCACAGAATGTCAGTTTGGGACCAGATGCCAGAGCTGCAGTCTTGGCATCTCAGTCTTCAGGCACAGGTAACCTATATTATGCAAATTAAGAGGGTGCTAATTATTTAGTTTTACTATTATTTGATTTTGAGTGCTTTCTATTTGATGACACAATAGTAGGCATATAAGAAATCATATTGGCTGCTGACTGAACAAAAAAGATCAATGAGATTGGTAAGTATGATTACAATGTTCGACTGGAAGGGGTTACAATTATTCTTGAGAATGATTCTTTCGTGAGTAAATAAATAAGAAAAGTATAATATGTCTTTGTGCTGTGGTTTTATGATCGTGTCTGAGTAATAGTCTCGTACAGAAAATTGCCAACTCTTTTGCTCAGTTGTTTTCTATATCTGTTAAGTGTGGCACTATTTGCAGGATATTGTCACATATAAATTCTCATCTATAGTAATCTTTTGCTAGGACATGATTCTTGAGTTCTGGGTTTCTTTATGTACCTTTTGCATACTTGGTAAGAATCCCATTTTACTGGAGTGTGAAGCTCCCATGTATTTAGTAAGAATCCTTTAATTAGGTCATGTTCAATGAATCGATTATTTATTATGTTTGGCATATGTGGATGTCTCCCAGATATTAATGTAGAAGGTTGGTCTCAGTTGGCAAGCTATGCCTTAGAATTTAGTGGTACACTGGGAGCTAGAAAGTTGCTTCCTTCTGCCCAAAAAGCTTTGGATTGGAAACCTATATGATCCTTCATTTAGTAATTGCATGCCCTGTTGGTTATTGGTTTAATCCACTCGGAAGGCATCTTTTATGGTGCAATGATTGTCTTCTTAAATTCTGATCATGTGCATTAGATCCTTGCATGCAATAATGCTGAGCTGGTAATGTTGTGAGTTGTAATGCTTGAGCAAATCTTGTGGATAAGGGAGTGTATAAAGGTGAAATGCTTTAGTATTTAGCTACAGGCTTTAATGAGTGTAACCTGAAATATTGCTGTTTTTAAGGAATCCAGTGCACTGCTTCAGAAGCTGTAATGCCATACCAAGTTCCTCTTGGAAATATATTGTGACTAGTAAAAACCAGAGAAACATTGTTGTTGAGTAGGTTGTGCTGCTTTGCATTTTACATGACCTATACTTTTTTTTTTGGGTCTTTGGGTTTATTCATAGACAGTTAGACTAAATGACCATATACGCATGATATATGCAGCTTAAAATTAAAAATGCTTGATAATAATGATCTGAATTATGAAATCAGATTACAATACTTGGTGTGATACCTACAGTATTGTTAAGTTCAATGTAAAAACCATGAATATTAACAACAAGATTGCAAGCCAAAAAGTGATCCATTCTATTCGAAATTGGAGTTTATACAAATCTGATGGATCCCAAGGGTCACTAGACTCCCTTGGAAACAAAATGAAGAGTCCTCATAATGTTTATTACAAATAAATTATTAAAACTATAAAAAATTATCAAAAAAACTTTAAATAAAAATAGGTCCTCTTGGAGAAGGCATAACTTTCTAGTCCTAGCTCCGAATTGCGAATTGTATACTTCGTTGGAAAGGTCTTCAATAAATCTCGACCCAAAATTGAGAGGTCACACCGAGGTAAGCCCTCGCCGAGGTGTCTAGGCCTTGAAATGCCCCGAAGACCCTAAAAAATGCACTTTACTGAAACATAGAGAATTCTGAAAAATTAGATTTCAGTATTTTCCCAACTATGCTTTGATCATTCCTTCCCCCTTGAGAGGCAATGGGATCCATTGCACTAATCTGTTGTAACAGATGAGGAAATTGTTCTTCAATTTGTTCCTTAGTTAACCACTTGCTTTGATGAGAATGCTGACCAACTCGAACCAACCGATAAAGAAGAATGTTCTGATTTCTCAAAGTCTTTAAAATGACTTCAGTAACATGGTCACACTGGACTGGAGCAGCAGTAGATGGATTTAACTCTGCAGCTTGAATATGTTCAGTAGCTTTGGAAATGTCCAACAAAGGAGGAAAATAGGGTCTCAACAATTCCACATTGAAAACTGGATGCAGTCCCAAAAAGGATGGCAAATGAAGTTCAAAAGCATTCTCACCAACTTGTTTCACATTAGTATATGGGCCATAACGAAGAGGACAAAGCTTCCTATTCGGTCCGTGAAGGTGCTCTTTCTGAAGATGTAACCATACCTTGTCACCAATCGGCTGAGGAGTTTTATGTTTATCATGCCTTTCCTTATACTTTCGATTGCTTTGCTCCAAAATCTCATGAACTTGTTGTTGTAGGTGTCTAATGTTATCAATGAATTTTTCTTCTTTATCTACCTCCTTGTCAGCATTCAATGGACTATTAGATTGCAAAATCGGTAGTGCTACATCTGTTAGCAATATGAGTTGTCATTAGTGTATTTCACAAACCTCACACCGGTAAAGGGGCATCGGTCACTCACATTACTTAGATAACACCGATAGAAGAACAAAATGTCTGCACCGGTTGACTATCTCGATAGATTCATCGGTAGACCGAATCAAGAACGCAGCACCAGTCTTATGAAGCATACAGGGACAAACGGGTATAAGGGTATACCGGTCTAACTACAAAATAGATCTGATCCGGATTTTATGGATCAATTTGAGTTACAGTTTAAGTCAAAAGCCGGATTATGCGGGACATCCACCGCTGAGAAGTAGAGTTAGCTTTTTAACAAGAGTTAGCTTTATTCCTGCGGATGCTTTTGGAAGGTAAACTCCAGATCAAAGCGCATAGCTCTTTGCTGATTGCATGATTTAATGCGGAGTTTGCAGCCTGGTGGTTCTATGAGTTAAGGGTTTCATTACGATGAAGTCTAATATAAATATAGGTCATAGGACACAAATAAAAGGTGTTGTTGATAGTTGATGATTGCACAGAGCAGAGGAGAGATATCTTCTGAGAGATGCTGCAGGCACAGAGGTGAAGAAAGAAAGAGAGATCAACAACCTGGCAAACTGAAGAAGAAGATCAACAGGTATGATCTAATCTGATAGACAGTGTCAAAATAAGATCATTACTTATATAAGGAATGAAATCATATTGAAATCCCTCTATCAGGGTGAACCTAATTGGTTCTTTGTAAAATCCCCTAACAAGGTAACAACTTTGTAGATGTTCAAAGTCCTGTAACTAGGCAACTCCTAACAGAGTTCAGATCTTAATAGCTCTTTTGTAAAATCCCTTAACCAGGTAGCTCTTCAATCAGTGCTTTTGTAAGCTCCTAATAGGGCGCCTTCATTCTGCGATAGTGAAGTTGTGAGCTCTGTCTCACTGTGGTTTTTTCCTTTTAACCGAGGGTTTCCACGTATAAATACGTGAGTTGATCTGTGTGATCTGTTTATGCTTGTGAATGATTGACTACATTTTGTTTTACATTTAAAGATCCGTCTACAAGTTTTAAACATGCAGAAAGATAATATTTATTGATTCACCCCCCTCTTAGTTACCGGTTTAGTACTAACAATTGGTATCAGAGCCAAGTTCTCTATACTACCAAGCTTGATAGCTTGAGAGAAAGATCATGGAAGTTTACCGGTATCAAAAACAGCTCGAGGAAGCCAATGACATCATTACATCTGTGGAGAATAGATTGAGGAGATCACTTGCAAAGAGAAAGGAGCTAGTGTTACAGTTAAATGAGAGCAATGAAACCATTGATGAACTCTCTAGGCAGAGTGGATTTGATGAAGCTGAGGAGGCAGTGTCTAAACTCATGGACAAGAATCAGATCCTGATTGATCAGATCTCTAATCTTAAGAGGGATCAAGAGGAAAATGCCCTAAGGATGATTGAACTAATCGAGAAAAAGAGAAAAGCTGAAGATGAAAGGAACTCAGCAGTCAAGTCCTTGACAACCTTTGAGAAAGCAAGAGATCAGGCAGTGGAAGCGGTAGGAACAAATGAACTTATCATCCTACAACTTCAAGAGGACATGTAGAGCGTCACCCAAGAAAATGCTCACATGCAGAAAGGTTGGCATAACATGAATGAAGCATGCAATAAACTATCTCTAGAATTGTATCAACTAAGGGAACAAATGAATGAACTTGAAGAAACAAATGAAATTTTGAAAAGATACAATAAAAACTCGACCATGCTTGATGAGCAACTTAAAGCTCAAAGAAGGCATAAAGATCAAAGCAATCTTGGATTCACCGGTGAAGTTACCAATGAAAATGGTGAGCCTTCTAGGGAAAATGCAATCAAGAAGGATAAGAAGAAACCACTAGCACAAAAAGGTAAGAATATCCTTAACACATCTTGTAAGCATTATGGGAAACCGGGTCATAAAACTAACAACTGCAGAAATGCACTAGTAAGGACCAATAACAGTCATTGCAAGAACTGCAGTAAAGATGGTCACAAGACTAGTGAGTGCTGGTCCAGTCCCATATATGTGTCCAGTATTAGCAAGGGAAGCTTCAGGGGCTACTGCTATACATGCAACAAATTTGGACACAAGGCAGACGAATGCAGATCCAAGACAATGGCATTTAGATCCCCAAAACCGGTAATCACCAAGAGAAACAAGAACTGGAGTACATTCAACTGTATGAACCATGGATCATACAATTACAATGGCTCTTGGGACAAGTCAACCAACACAAGAAGAACGTACCCAAGAAAGACAACCAGGGTAGTCTGCTATCACTGCAACAAAGTTCGACACAAAGTCAAAGAGTGCAGCAAAGTCAAAGAGTGTAGGAACCTGTTATCTAGTAAGGAGAAGGGACCGGTCAAACCTGAAGAAAAAACCAACAGGGAAGAAAAGACTGAGAAATCAGTCAAACAGATTTGGTTAGTAAAAGAATCAAAGAGCCCTGCTGAAGAGAAGACAAAGGAAAGATCACCATCTGCTGATGGTGATATTTCATTAGCAAACTAATCCGTGAAGGCTTAGAGGGAACCAGTATATTCCCTACCGTTCCTGGTATGACTGGTGAGAATTAGACTCACTTGGTCTACAAGAAAAAAACCGGTAAGACAAATTATGCTTAATCGGTTGGGAAAACGGAAAGTAAAGTTAGGTAAGACATTTATTACTGTAGCCGTTTAACAAATAGTTACCATTTGGTAATTACCGTTATAACCTAACCCTATAAAAGAAAGGACAAATACTCACAAGTTTTCACTTTGCTTATTGTATTACTTATGAATTCTTGTGCTAAACATTTTTCTCGCGCCTTGATCATTGAGAATCACTATTTGCAATATCGATCTAAGCTACTCTCAACAAATTACTGGTTAGCAAGTATGGCCTCATCTTCCGCTACTGTAAAATTGATCATAGGAGATCTGGTGGACAAGCCAGCATATAACATCCTGCCGGATTAGAATAGGGAAAACGACATGGCTGGAGCACTCTCTTCTATATACCAAAAGGAGTTCTCTTGACCGAGGATGTTACAACGTTTATTCATGCCAAACAGGAAGAACTGGGAGAAACTTATATTCAAGGAGAATATCTATCACTATGCGAAGAAGGGAGACTTCCTAACAAATACACCAATCTAGTATCATCCGGGTTAATAAATGGTGTATGCTACCCTGCAATCTTCCGAGAAGATCAAGTAAGACTGGTGCTGAGCCGTCTTCACGAACCAGGTTTCTGGCTCACCAGAGGCGCATGTCACGAGATCACCAAAGAAGATCTCCACAGAGTAACCGGATACAGTGATAAAGGGGGAGTGCTAACCCTTCGCACCATCGCCAATACCGTCGTTAACAAGTTGACCAAGTCGAAGTCTGATGGTCGACTTATGACGGTGAATGACATTGAAGATGATGGAGTACGCTTTGCGTCTGCTGTCATCGGATACAAGGTTTATCAGTCAAGCAACTGGAACAGCATACCAGGTGGTGCAATTCATGCTGCGCACTGCATCATGCACGAGAATGCCCAATACGACATCTGTGCAATGCTTCAGAGCCAAATATTTGAAAATATGAAGAGGCTTGGAGTTGTGAAAAAGAAATCCATGAAGTATGGAACCCTCCTAATGTGCCTATACTTTTTCTACTCGGATTTCTTCCCAGGTATTGGTAAAGTGACTTGGACAACCGATAAACCGGCCATGCATCAAATCACTGATATGGCTAACCGACTGGGAGATCAGTTAAGCAAAGCAATGACTGATTATTTTGAAGAGTTTCAATTGAAGATGCACGAAAGAGAAAGAGTACCATCAACTATTGTTGACCTTTAGAAGGATGATGTATGCTTTCTGGTCACCATCGACAACTGCATCATTCAAGTAGTGGAACCAAGGGATGTGTATGCTCCTGAGCTGGGTTACAAGATCTCCGCCAAGGTTGCTAAGGCATATGCCGATGCACTAAATGATGCAAATTTGGATCTCGGTGCCAATTGGTTCAGCACGTTTACTAAGATTCTTCAAAATCTGTCAAAAAGGGCACCAGTCAAGATTGTCTACAAAAGGTCGCCCGCGCCAAAGAAGAAATTGGTGACAGAACAGCCCAAGGGTCAGAGGAAGAAAGTAGAACCAACGCTCAACATCCAAGAGGAAGAACTAGAATAGACAGAGATAGAGGACACAGTTCCTCTGATTAGAAAGAAGAATACCGGTAAAATGGCAAAGGTGGACCCAACTAGAAAAGCCAAACCCACAATTGACGAAATTATGGTAGGACTGAAAGAATTTGGGCATTTAGGTTCTGTTAGAAGAAGATATGAACTAGCCAATGATGAAGACAAAGGAAAACTTGAAGAAGCAGTAGAATTCTGCCTCCATAAATTTAATCTTCATCCTGGTGGACTGCACAAGACTCTACCTGAACATCTTCTACAGAATATTGAAGCCCAGTGGCAAGCCGCGGAAGATAGAGAAAAGGAGCTAAGAATAAAAGCTCTTTTAGAGGTCCAGAATCACCTTACTCTAGCAAAAGCTACAAAACAAGCTGAACTTCACCAGAAAAACTTCGCAACCATAAAAAGGATAGGTCTCATGCTTATTGGTGAAATTGAGAAAGTACATAATGAAGAAGTAGCACTATGGACCAAACTTCTCCAGACCCAACATCAAGCAGAACAAGAAGCGGGAAGTTTGATGAGCCGAACATCAAACTTTGAAGTATTTTTGCAAGGTCTGTCAGAAAAGTCCGCCAAGATAACAGAAGAGATTAAAGCATTGTCCTCTTAGTTTGACATTAAGAACAAGACTGCAACATCCTACAACAGAGAAATGACAAGTTTAACTCTTGCACTTAGAAAAATTGCTAAAGAGAAAAATAAGTGGATCCAAGATATTATTGGACTCCAAGTGTTTTTGGCACCCACTTTTGACATCATGAATATAACATCTTCTCTTGAAGATCTAATCAATGAACCAGCCTATAAAACTGTGGAAGACATGGAGAATATCATTATTTCTCTGACAGCAGCCCAAAAGAATTCAGAATATGTAACCGGTCAATGGGCACCATTCCTTCAATCAGGCAAAACAATATACAAGGATATCTTTACCAAGCTTCAACTGTGAAGATATGCATTACCCTTTGTCCTCTGGAGGCAAAAAGGTGAAGAGTATATAGAGAAAGTACAGAACCGAGGAAGCATTCAACCAAGGGAAGTAGCGTTCTACCGATACAAGGTACTAGTATGGAAGAGTATATAGAGGAAGGAAAATACAAAACCGAGGAAGCATTCAGTCAGGGGAAGTAGCGTTCTACCGATACAATGTACTGGTATTTAGTAAGTGAGTAAAGTTTGTGAAGCTTTTGTCATCAATGACAAAGGGGAAGATTGTTAGCAATATGAGTTGTCATTAGTGTATTTCACAAACCTCACACCGGTAAAGGGGCATCAGTCACTCACATTACTTAGATAACACCGGTAGAAGAAGAACAAAATGTATGCACCGGTTGACTATCTCGATAGATTCACCGGTAGACCTAATCAAGAAGGCAGCACTGGTCTTATGAAGCATACAGGGACAAACCGAGTATAAGGGTATACTGGTCTAACTACAAAATAGATCTGATCCGGATTTTATAGATCAATTTGAGTTACAGTTTAAGTCAAAAGCTAGATTATGCGGGACATCCACTGTTGAGAAGTAGAGTTAGCTTTTTAACAGGAGTTAGCTTTATTCCTACGGATGCTTTTGGAAGGTAAACTCCAAATCAAAGCGCATAACTCTTTGTTGATTGCATGATTTAATGCATAGTTTGCAGCCTGACGATTCTATGAGTTAAGGGTTTCATTACGATGAAGTCTAATATAAATATAGGTCATAGGACACAAAGAAAAGGTGTTGTTGATAGTTGATGATTGCACAGAGCAGAGGAGAGATATCTTTTGAGAGATGCTGCAGGCACAAAGGTGAAGAAAGAAAGAGAGATCAACAACCAGGCAAACTGAAGAAGAAGATCAACATGTATGATCTAATTTGACAGACAGTGTCAAAATAAGATCATTACTTATATAACGAATGAAAGCATATTGAAATCCCTCTATCAGGGTGAACCTAATTGGTTCTTTGTAAAATCCCCGAACAGGGTAACAACTTTGTAGATGTTCAAAGTCCTGTAACTAGGCAACTCCTAATAGAGTTCAGATCTTAATAGATCTTTTGTAAAATCCCTTAATCGGGTAGCACTTCAATCAGTGCTTTTGTAAGCTCCTAGTAGGGTGCCTTCCTTCTGCGATAGTGAAGTTGTGAGCTCTGTCTCACTGTGGTTTTTTCCTTCTAATCGAGGGTTTCCACGTATAAATACTTGAGTTGATCTGTGTGATCTGTTTATGCTTGTGAATGATTGACTACATTTTGTTTTACATTTAAAGATCCGTCTACAAGTTTTAAACATGCAGAAAGATAATATTTACCGATTCACCCCCCCCTTAGTAATCGGTTTAGTACTAACAATATCCATAGGTGCCAATGGTTGATACCCAAGACAAACCTCAAATGGACTATGCCTTGTAGTACTATGGAGTGCACGGTTGTAGCTGTGTTGCACATAGGGTAAGCTTCCATCCCATGTGCAAGGATGTTTTGAATGATACATCCGTAAGATATGAATGATCATTCGATTCACCACTTTTGTCTGCCCATTTGTTTGGGGATGGAATGCTGTGGACTTTTTCAACTTTGTGTCCATTTTAGCCCATAGTGCAAACCAAAATTTACTGATGAACCTGCTATCCCTATAAGAAATAATGCTTTTTGGCAAACCAAAATGAACCCAAACATGTTCAAAAAATAGCTTGGCAGTCTCTTCTGCAAAAATCATCTTTTTACATGCCACCATGATAGCCATTTTAGAAAAACTATCTACCACAACATATACACCATCATGCCCCTACCTGGTAGTTGGAATCCCAAACATAAAATCCATTGAAACAGACTGCCATGGTTTATCAGGAATAGGTAACGGTGAGTATAAACCCAACTTATGGTTTGTTGGCTTTGCAATTGCACAGGCTGCACAAGCTTGTATATATGAAATGATATCTTGCTTCATTTTTGGCCAATACAAATACTTTTGAAGGATAGCAGTAGTCTTACCAATACCAAAATGTCCTACAACACGACTGTAGTGAGCTTCCCATATCATTTTCTTCCGTTCCTCAATGGGTACACATATATGACCAATATGGCAAAGCAACCCATCCTACAAGTGAAAATCAAAGACAAACTTTCCTTCTACCAAATTACTATAGATGTTAGCAAAATCACGGTCAGTACCATATAGTTGTTCCCAAGTGGATGATTGATGACCACATGAATCCAACACTATTGTCAAACCTGCAATTGGAGGCCTACTCAAACAATCTACCACTTTGTTACCGGTTCCTTTTTTATGACAAATGTTGAGGTGAAATTGTTGTAGATAAGCTGACCACCTTTGATGTCTATTATTTTGCAGCTTCCCTTGTGGTTGCAAGAATTGAAGTGGTTTATGGTCTGTATGTATAACCGTTTCTTTCCCAGTATATAATGTTTCCATTGTTTGCGGGCCTGAACAATAGCATACAACTCCTTGTCATAGGTGGGGTACCTACATATTGTATCAGAAAAAGTTTCATTGTGATAGGCAACATGATGCCCATGTTGCATGATTACCGCACCAAGAGCATAATCAGATGCGTCTGTTTCTATCTCAAATGATTGTTGCAGATCTGGGAGGACTAGTACTGGAGTTGAACACAATCTTTTCTTTAACTCCTCAAATGCTCGTTGCTTTGCCTCTGTCCATTGAAATTTTGCTTGTGCTCCACCTCTTAGTGATTGATTAAGATGCCATGATATATGTGAGAAACCAAACACAAATTTGCGATAGATGTTGGCTAAGCCCAAGAAGCTGCGAAGCACTGTGAAAATTTTAGGAGATGGCCAATCTCTGATTATTTGAATCTTTGCTGGGTCAACATGAACACCCTCAGTGTTGGTATTTTCAGATTTTCACCAAGGAATATATTCAATCTAGAGATCTAACAAAACTAAACATAGGGTATGAATAAATAAACAAGAAGAAGGAAGATAATACCCGGATTGTAACTTAGAGATCCGTCCTTGGAATCTGATCCTTCATATTCTTCTAGATCTGCCCTAATTGTCCATCTAGGGTTGCTTTAGATCTGCCTTTAATTTACTCCAGTTCTGCCCTAAATTGCTGCTCCTATGGCTGCTACAATTTGTCCATCTCTGCTGCAAATTCGGTTTGCCCTAGGTCTGCTCCAAATTCGGTTTGCCCTAGGTCTGCTCCAATTCGATTTGCCCTAGGTCTGCTCCAAATTCGCTGCTACTCCATAAATTCTCTGCTGCCTTCATAATTCGCAAATCAGATCTTGGGGAGAGAAGACACATTATGTTTTTGGTGCTCTCTTGCTCTCAAAATCGATTCCTATATATATGAGAATATAATCAAAACAGTCATCCTCAAGGAGGGCTGACTTGTCCAAATAATGGACCCTTTTTAATTATAAATCATAATATATATTAAATACTTTTTACTTTATAACAATACTATTATCATTATGTAATGTCCCCGTTTTTAGACTTATGGGATTAGCTTGGTTTGGTGACCCTCACAGGCTAATCAGGCGATCAGAGGGGGTCAGATGGTGGAGCCAATGTTGGGATTCCATTCTGGAGGTTCAAATTATCAGGTCTACTCTTCATTCGGATCGTTTTGGTCAACTTACTATTTTTAGTAAGTGGTATTTTGGGTATGGCCAGGATTAGCAGGGTGTCTGCATGAAGCGTTAGATATCTCAGGATCAAGTTTCAGAGAATCTCCAGTTTGAGAGACTTACTATTTATAGTAAGTCTATTTTTGGCAGTGGCTATTTTTGGCAGGGCAGTGCCTATTCCTAGCTGGGCAGTTGGACTTGGTGCTTTGTCAGAAGTTCGTTGAGTGCAGTCAGACAGTTCAGTGGCTTATATTTTAATGTGTTATTAAATTAAATTATTTTGATTTAATTTAATAACTTATGACTTTATAACTTAATGTTATAAAGTGAGATTATTTTTAAAAGCCAATTAAGTGAATATTAAAAAGTGTTTTTTTCAAAAAAAGCTATATAACCAACTCGAAAAAGCACTTTTCATCATCTTATGCAATCATTATTTTCTCTTGGAATTTGGGAAGAAGACAAACTTGGCTAGGGTTTTGAGGATTGATTCCTCTCTCGTAATTTGAGCCATCTTCTGTCAGTGGTGAATTTTACAGCTGGTAATTATTGAGTTCACAATTCAATGTTGTTGTACATTGAATTTGGTGAAGGTTTTCAATTCTGAAATCTGAATTTGCTGATAAAATTGTGAAGAGTTTACAATAAACTTTCAAGGTATTTGGTGTGATTATCTAGCGGCTGGTTATTATTATCGATTTGTGAAGAGTATTGCAATCAGAGAGTGTCGAATTTGTGAAGGGATTGGAATTTGCTGCTGTTACTTTTCCTAACGTTTCCTAGTCGCTTTGACTGGTAACGTGAGACTGAATACACTGCTGGCATTAAAATTCCTGGCCACGTGATTACAATTTGGGGCTGCCAACTACATTTTGGGTCTCACATGAAGGCTGGAGTCACGTCTTGACTCCATACATAGGCGACTGATCATCTTCTTGGCACGACGTCCAAGCATAGGCCATATGTGTTGTTCTCTGCAGGCACGTGAGCTGACTGTTACAGGTGGAAGATTTATTACAAACCATCGTGTGAGCTGGAATATATATTTCGATCCACAGGTGCTCATTTGATTTGTTTCTGATAATAAATATTATGTGATTGTTTCCTTTGCAAATGTTTAATAGTTCAGGATATGTTCGGAGGACATAATAAAATTGAAATCTGATATTTCAAGTTTGAGCATAAATAATTATTATAATTATTGTTTGGAGCAATATTATGATGTAATTGCAAAAAAATTCAAAGTTAATATTGAATATTCAAAGAGAGCCAATTTAGGTTCTTCACACATTAGAAAATCGGCAGTTTAGGGTGTTAATTAATAATAAATAATTATTAATTCTGCAGTCCAAGTTTGATCTAAGCTGACAGGCTATAAATATTAACACTCAGTATCAATGATATACCTTAAGTATTGAATACTTTGCATACCAAAAGAGCACTTCTCAATGTTGGCATAAAGTTTTTGTTTTTGCAGAGTTGAAAGCACTTGTTCAACATGCTACAAGTGCTCAAACCAAGTCTTGTTGAAGATGAGTATGTCATCCAAATAAAAAACCACAAAAGAATCAATGAATGGTCTAAGCACATCATTCATCAACCTCATAAATGTGGTTGAGGCATTTGTTAGGCCAAAAGGCATGACCAACCATTCAAACAAACCCTCCTTAGATTTAAATGCAGTCTTCTACACATCTGCTGGATCAATTGGTACTTGGTGGTATCCAGACTTCAAGTCAATTGTTGTAAAGAATTTAGTCCCCCTAAGTTGGCCCAACAAATCATCAATTTGAGGGATTAGATATCTATTTTTAATAGAGATTTTGTTCAATGCCCGATAATCAATACAAAGTCTCCATGTCCCATCTTTCTTTTTAGCAAGGACAATTGGATTGCCACAGGGTGAAGCACTTGGACGAATGTGTTCTTTCTGAATTAACTCTTGAATTTGTCTCTTGATTTCATCATTTTCCAAAATTGACCTCCTATATATTGGCTCATGCGGTAGTGGTGTGCCTGGGATTAAATCAATAGAGTGTTTGACTTGACAGTGTGTTGGAACTCCCACTGGTGGTTTAAACACACTATGATATTCTTTCAAAATTTTGTCCATCTGATTGTGTTGATTTTCTGTTATGGTTACCTTAGCATGTGTATTAAGGACAACTGACTTTGTCTGTTTAGGGCGGATCATGAGTAGAACAAAAGCTCCAGTTTGAGCAATCAAACGTTTACATTGTTTAGCACTAATTAAAGAAGCAGTTTGTGTTGGACATACCTCTGGTATTCGATACCTCTTCCCATCAAGCTTGATTGTAACACTACGTGGCCTGGACTCATACACCCCATGCCTTTGATACATGTATGGCTGCCCCAACAAGACATCACATACATCCAGCGGTGCTACATCACATATCACTTCATCCTTGAAAGTCTTGATTGAATATGACAGACGACAGTGTTGATTTATTTGAATATCTTGTCTCTCATTTACCCATCCCATTGAGTATGGTTGTGGGTGTCTTGTCACTTTCAAATTTAATCTTTTGACTGTCTCCCTAGAGATCAAATTCTTTTGGCTCCCAGTGTCAACAATAAAATGCAGAGGCTTTCCATCAACCCACATCTGTGAATGAAAAAGTCACTCTTCATCTTCACGAGGCAATACTTTAGCAGTTGCAACTATGGCATATGAGTTAGCTTCTATGACGGAATCATTCTCCTTTTTCTTAGAATTATCTATTAGTGACGGCTCAGGTTCAACTTCCTCTCCTCATATTTCTGTCATCAGATTTTTAATACTTTGGCAATCCTTTGTATTATGGGTTGGGGACTTATGCATCTCACACCACATGCCTGTATCTGTTTGTGTCTTTTTAGCAGCCCACCATGTGTTCTTAGGTGAATTTGAATGATGTTCCTTGGTCACCTGTTTTCCTACAAATTTATTGCCACCTTCAACCCTTGGCTTATTATTTGCAAAGTAGTCCCTTTTCCCTTTTTACTTGAATTTCTCTTCAATTTTTGTAGCATATTTATAGGCAGTTGCCAATGTCTCAATATTCAAAAATTCCATCTCTGTTTGAATATGCCTGTGAAGTCCACTACGATATTTTAGAATTCGATGCTTCTCTGAATCCTCAATACCAAGTTTTGCTGAAAGTGAATGGAATGTATTGGTGTAATCTTGCACAGACTGATCCTTCTTCTGTCGAAGCAGCTGCCATTCTATGTATTTCTGTTCATATACATCCTCAGGAAAGAATGCTTCTTTTATGTATTCCACAAATTCTCCCCATGTGGGCTTCTTATCAAGAGATATTCCAAAACCGTCTTCAACAGGTAATTCTCGTTCTTTATTTGCTACTTTGGTTTCGCATGCTAATTTCACATGGGTTTCAGCTTTGAGGAGAGCAAATGTTATTTTTTCTGCATCTAAGAAATTATTTACAGAAAAGTATCTCTCCAGTTTTGATAACCAGTTATCAACAACTTCAACATCGACTTTTCCTTCAAAATTTGGGATGTCAAAATTGACTTGCACTTTGAAAGGAGTATTTCCATGAAATGATGTTCGTGATCCAGAGGGTTGTTGATTTTGTAGAAGGCATGAAAATTGTCTCACCATCTCCTCTCGTTGCTTATTTAAAGCCTCTTCCACCATTTGTTTAATAGCATCGTCTGACATCTTCGATCGTGTGCGTCTCAAAGGTGGATATTTTGACAAATCTTGTGTATCCAATCCTAATCTTTGGTAGGAAGACCTTGTGTAAATTGGCATAAAGGAGCGTTCCCGCTCTGATACCATTGATCTGAATTATGAAATCAGATTACAATACCTGGTGTGATACCTGCACTATTGTTAAGTTCAATGTAAAAACCACAAATATTAACAAGAAGATTGCAAACCGAAAAGTGATCCATTTTATTCAAAATTGGAGTTTATACAAATTTGTTGGATCCCAAGGGTCACTAGAATCCCTTGGAAATGAAATCAAGAGTCCTCATAATGTTTATTACAAATAAACTATTAAAACTATAAATAAAAATACGTCCTCTTGGAGAAGGTAT
Source organism: Chamaecyparis obtusa (assembly GCA_027943335.1). NCBI lineage: Eukaryota > Viridiplantae > Streptophyta > Pinopsida > Cupressales > Cupressaceae > Chamaecyparis > Chamaecyparis obtusa. The sequence goes on from BSBK01003081.1 coordinate 631,678, forward strand.
AACTTTCTAGTCCTAGCTCTGAATTGCGAATTGTTTACTTTGTTGAAAAGGTCTTCAATAAATCTCGACCCAAAATAGGTGAGCCCTCTCAGAGGCATCCAGGCCCTGAAATGCCCCGAAGACCCTCAAAAATGCACTTTACTGAAACATAGAGAATTCTGAAAAATTAGATTTCAGTATTTTCCCAACTATGCTCTGATCAAATAAAGTTATTGAAGACAACCAAATGTTGTTTATGATATCTTTAATCAAACCAACATGTGTGGCTTTTCAACATAAAGTCTATCTTTTTACCAAAAATCATCTACTAAGCCTTTGCTCCTATGTTTGTTTTATTGAAAACAGTGACATATCCTGATCATTATCATATGCGGATATGTCTCATTTATTTGTTAATCTCAAGCTTATATTTTATATTAAGGTCTGTTTTGGTTTTTCATCCGTGCCTAACTCACCTGTATATGCTGTTTGGTATCTATCAGATATGTTAACAAGTCATTGCCAAGAGGATTTTTTATGATTTTTTTTTCAGGACTTTATCACAATAGATTGGTTTCATTAGCTTTGTAGAACTACATTTCTCGAAACCTGAAATATCAAATAATTAAAAAACAAATAAAATAAAAATCATGTTGTCTCATTTTCTGATATAAAATCATGGGAAATGATATGCAACATCTGATTATAAATAGGATAATGACTCTCCAGATTATTCATCTTGAAGTTCTACTGTTAAGTGATATAATCATCTGACAATAAGTTACAATAGTCACCAGACTCACCACAGTGTGCGTCAGGAGACTTGGCACTCCTTTAGTTGACGAGGTTTGACTTTGAACTGCAATTCCTTTTTTATTCATCTTTATATGATGTTCAGAAAGCTTTTTGTCTTTGGTTTTATGTTCATAGGTTCGGGAATCATGTATAATGGAGCTCGAGGAAGCTCTGCTTCAGGACCAATAGGTATTCCGGCACTTCCTCCCAAGCCTAAAGGTGGAATTTCTCAAGCAAGAACAAACACCAGCGGTTCTTCAAGAGAGCAGTCAGATGATGAGGACCTAGAAGTTGGGCCCAGTGAACAAAGTACAGATCCCGGTGATTTGAAACGTATAAGAAGGTTAGTACAGAATGCACTTTAATATATTCATTTATTATCTGAAAGAGTCCTGTCTATAATTTACAAGAGTTAAAGAGTTATCTGCTTATGTGTGTCTTTTCTACCTAAGGCGTATGCTTACCATTATATGCATATTTATGCTTAAAGAAAACACAACTGACCTCTATTCCCACATATAGATTCAGCATTAGAAGTATTTAGTATCTTGTGCTACTAAACTGATGACGGGTCATTTTCTAATTTCATCCTACAGTTTATTGGTTTTCATTCTCTGTTTGGCTAGTATACATGACTTTATCTGTTGTGTAGGTGTTCTGGTGGCTTTATTCTTGTAATTTTGTAATAACATAAAATAGTCAAAAGAAACTTAAATATAAGTTCTTGTACTGATTGCAAAGAACCAATGTTTTTGTTGTAGGGCCAGAAAGAGTCTTTAATAAAAGTCCTATATTGGACTGGAAATAACAAACACTATAGTCCTATCCGAAAAAGAAAGGCTTTGGTCATCAGTTCATGTCAGACAATGAGTCCATGCCCTGTCATGTGTGTTCTAGAAAGTATATAATTTCTAAGCAATAACTAAATCTGTTGGAGTGGATTTCTTATTATTAATATGATAATATTACTTTAATGTTGCTACAATACTTGAGGTTAATAACAGAATCTATTGCCCAGTATCCCACATCATTATATTCTATACCTTCGGAATTTGATAAGATTTGTTGAATTTTTTTTGTAGTTATGATAATGCTTGAAGCTTATTGAAATAAAACTAGTTTCGATGAATATGGAAGATGACAGATGTGTAGGAAACGTATAGAATCTCGGCTTACACAGTACAATGAGATGGAAACGGGTTATTGATTATAATATGCATACATTTTTGCTGAAGCCAACACCTTTCATTTCGAGGCATTGGCTTTGATCTAGATTTTAAGTTACTTAAATAGAATAGAGAACATGATGTTGCATTTTTGGCCCAAAATGGCAGGGATGAAAAGGTGGATAGAAGAAAGAGCACATGGATAATATAAAATGCCAAGTAAATTGGATAGGGGCATGCAAGAGTGTCCAGATACTAATGTGGAAATCAAAAGAAATGTGAGAGAAAGTCAAGGCAACCATATGGACAAAGCAACTTGGGAGAACAAGAGAATATTATGTCAGAAAATCCTACTCATGACCATAACTAAAAGAACTCTATAGGAATGGAAATAAAATAGAAAGTGAAAATGTTAATAGCTTAGTTAAGGACTAGCTTGCATCTTCTTAGCTGTGAGACCAGAAGGTTGAAAACACCTAAGTTAGAGTGGAGTAATAGAATATGTTGTTTGTGAACTTTGGTGTTAGTGGAAACAGAATGGCATTACATCATAGAATGTGTAGCTTATAAAGATGTATAGATCAATTACACTGATTACCTTGTTTGAAGAGGAAAGGGTAATAAAAACGATGCACAATTTGATCAAGATTTACAGAAGATCTGAGATCAAGAACAAACTAGATGCCAGTTAGACTTAATACAGGCAGACCACCTATAGTGGCTTTAGGCTTATGTGCACAAGAGATATCCTGGGCAACTACAGATTGCTTAGTCTTGTGGATGTTATTAAAAACTTACATTTGTTTTTTTATACTTGAAGTCTTCATGAAGAGGACAATTTGTGACAAAACAGAAAAAAACAAAAGAGTTTCGAGAGTAAATGATTTACAAATATGGGAGTTCGATTGGTATGAATTTTTTAGGTGGGTATTAACATTTGACAAAATGACTATCTTAATGTTTTTTTGGTAGAAATGTAGGAACTCAGAAATGAATGAAGCTGGAGGTAGTTGTAATGAGCCCTGCTGGCTCTATGATGAAGAATTTTTTAAAATTTTTTTTTTTTAAAGTTTTGCAATTTTTTTGGTTTTTGAGATATAAAAAATGCAATTGAATTCTAAATTTTAAAGCACATTTCCAATTCCTTAATATTATTTGCAAACAATTCAATTTTGTAAATATACGTATATAATATTGTATGATTATTAATAATTCCAATATCAAATGTGCACCTTAGCATATATGCAAATTACTGCCACTAAGAAATTACAAACGCAGCCTCTATTGGTGTTGACGCAAGCTCTGGAAGTCAGCACAACTTCCAATGTAAAATTGCAGCCCATTAAAAGACTAATGCTGCTCAATACTGGAGATGGAAGCCTCCACAAATCTAATCGCACCTCCTTATAAACCAAACACAACCCTCAGCATGTAAAACACAACAAATAGTGAACAATTTTGCTATACAACAGCACCAAAACTGTGACCAGCATAATCAGAATTAATCCTCTGATATTCAGAGCACAATTCATCACATCTTTCAATGATTCAGAGTGCAGATAGAGAGGAATCAGTCCTCACAAAACCCTTGTTGAAACCCTTCAACAAATTCTCCATGAAATTAAAACAATAGCCAAGAATGAATGAATTGCTTTTGCACAAAGCATTGCTTTTATAATAAAATATATCTTCTTCAAGACACCAAAGGCAAATAGCTTCTCTCACACACTTTTCACTTAAATGCCCTTTGCTTTATACTTAGGCACATATTTGATAATATAATTTATTAACTCCCATTGGCTCCAAAAATGACCTTTTCATCAATATCATGATATTCTGACACACAAGGTCATTGTTTCTTGTGCCCAAGATTTAAAACTTCTCAACCCGTTTCCAACGAGCTATGACACTAAGATGGCCAATATACAATGATAGCAAAAAAAGCAACCTTAGTGTATTTAATTAAATAATAATCATAATTCGCCCATCTTGCGAAAATGATTGAAGAAGCATCAAAATTGAAATCTGATAGCACAGGCATGATCCTGATGAAGAAAGACGATGAATGAACCTAACGGGGTGACTTACCAAAAATAGGCGCTCACTCCAAGATTCTTGGAGCCCAAACCGAAAGCCAAAAATAAAAATTGAGAGCATCATGCAACTCCTCTAACTCATCTGAGCTCATCAGAACCATCTATTGACTTACTATAAATAGTAAGTACCACCAAACGGAGCCATAACCCTCAACAGGGTCCTCTAATCACCAGTATTAACCTACAAGGACCCAATAATAGGCTAAATCCATCCACTATCATGGTCATGCTAAAAATGGGACATTATAGTAGTAAAATTGAATATCTTTTCTAGTTGTGGAAGGAGATTCAAAATGAATGGGGGTGGAAGCAGTCAATATTGATGTGCTAATTAATACAACTGGAAGCAACTATGCTATTACTTATTTTTGTATCTCCCTTTGCATATGAATGCTTGAAATATAGAAATTAAATATTATAAAAAATTAATAAAATAGTAACCACACCTCCCAGATCCACTCAAATTGGTAGCTACTAAGTCTTTGCATGTTAAAGTGCATCCCTTGAGTGTTAGTCTCATGAGGCTTAGAGAATGGTGAACAAGAAAATGGCTGACATTTGCAGCAAAGGAAGATGTGAAAGTTTGAAAGCCACAAGAGAGGGGTGAGCAAAGTGAAGAAAGTTTGAATGTGGCAAGCACTCACTATAGTTGATAGTGATACGGTCCTGTTCATAGGGTGATGTCAATATAAGGAAAAACCATTTTGTTTTGACATCATATGTGATTGGTTTGGATGTAGCAGCTATGACCAGCTTGCTAAACAATAAGCTAAAGAAAAGAAGTCATAGCCTCTTCTGCACCCACTGACTTTCAACCATGTAGGAGAAGGAAGACAATTTCAGTATATGCAAATGGAAGAATTTGCACAATCTAGGTGGTAGGTAGAGGATAGAGAAACCAAAGTAGCGGATGGATTTGAAGAGGTACAAGCAGCACAAAGAGGGATTTACTCCCATTTTTGTTGGATTGAGTGATAACAAGTATTTTAGAAAACAAACATAATTTGCAATAGAAATGTCTCCAAGGAGACATTTGCCATGATTGGGTTGGAGGTGATTTCCATGGTGTCTTTGGAGTTTGTGCATGGTTAGCAATCTACCGGTGATTAAATGATCAAGGGCTTTGGGTGGAACTTGATGGATAGGCACATTTGGTGCTACAAATGTGCTACAGAAAAAGCATAAATTTGAATGACAAAGACAACTATATTAGATTGCAGATGACTAGGGGAAGAATAATTAATAGAACAAGTTAGACACTTAAGTGAAAACTGCAATGCAAACTTTCGTTATGCAAAGTCCTATACATATTCAAGTAGTTGGATGTATTAAATGGCTTGCCTATCCCTGTGTTCCAAATTAAGCCCTTTGAAAGCACACAAATTTTCATGGCATACACTATTTTCACAATTTTATCACTTAACCACATATTAAGTAGTTTGCAATTGTTCTGCTTAAAAAAGAACCAGCCACCTTTCAAAATGCAAAAATGGCATAGGGAGAATGAGTTTGTGTGAAACAGAGTTGTGTTTGTCAAACAAGAAACACAAGGGTTTGTTTAGGGTTTAGGGTGTTTTTTTAGGTTATTTTAAATTTAATTTTTTGGGTGTTTTAATTATTTTCTGATCATTGGAGCATTTGGAAGTGGGTAGGTAGTGCCCTTGCTGCATTGGGTTCCTTGTGGGTAGGCCTATGCGGTAGGGATGCTCCTAGGACGCTCCTAAACTTGGATCGTTTCAGTACGGGAACAAGAACTAGTTTAGGAGAACCCAGTAACGTAGTTGTTAACCCATATGGCAGCATTCCAAAAAGATCACATGGTAACACATGGGAGAAAAAGACTAAGAAAATCCTAAAAAATCACAAGTAACTCAGAAGCATCAAAAGATGAAGCAAAAAGGAAACATACAAAACTGCTAAGGCAGGTAGAAGACTTCCCATCCCGTACATGGAGCCTAGGATTGGTGGGCTGTTCAGACAACAATTATTCATAAGTAAGCAATATGTGATATTGTAGCAATTGTAGGAAAGTAAATTGTTGAAAAAGAGGTTAGCGATGAAGAAGAGCAAAGCAAGGGAGAAGGCATTGAGGAGATCAAGTACTATTGTAGCACATGAAGAAGGATGGAATAAGGAAAGTGGCTAATAGATATGATGGATTTACACACAAAGAAAGAAAAGGATATCAGATACAATAAGAGGATATATTAGATAAGCTCTAAACAAGTGTACATGATGTAATCTTAGCTAGATAGAGAAAAGATGAGAAAACAAAAGAATTGGAAGAAAGACTAGTTCCAATACATGAAAGAGAAAGAAAACAAAAATTGATTCCTATAGAAGCACAAGATCTATGTAAGAAACAACAAAAAAAATTATGAAACAATATTTAGTTATCACAAGGCAAGTAGAAGAGCAGAAAGTCAAATCAGAAGTGATGAAAAAACGAGATGCAGAGGCTAGATAAGATAATAAAATAAGATAAATTTATTAATATCCAAAAGAAGACCGCAAAGGGTCAAAGGGACTATTGAGAGAAGCAAAGGGGGCCAACCCACAACAAGGCAAGGATACCAAATAGTATCTGAAGGAAGCAACAAAAGAAACAAAAGAACAAAGACAAAGCAACGGGGGAAGGGGGGAACCCCCCAAAGCTCCACTAAGGGTCTTGAGCAACCACGACGAACTTCAGCATAGAAGGGTAAACCATAGGGCTAGACTGAGCCCAAAGCTGCCTCTGAGTAGTCCTGGAAGATAAAGTTTGTTGCTGGTAAGAGCCTGTCTTGGGCTTCATGGACCCAGCTTGGTGCTACACGTCGAATGAAGCCCAGCGAAGGAGGTAATGAGCTAGCAAGACTAAGACGTCATAGGATTCTTGTACTAGAGTGTGCGGTCTTTGAACCTAATGGCTTCCCGAAGATATAGAGCAAGGCACCTCTAATCTATGTATCTGAAGAAGGTGGGGAGTGACTATGCCTCCTTGAAGAGATAGTAGAACCTCCCTTTGATCTTGTAATATAGAGTGTAGTGGAGGATAAAATGCACCTTCAAATCAAAATCCCTGATATTGGAAAGCTGACAGATTATGTGCTCTCTGTCAATTTGATGGTCTATTTCTGAATAGAGTCGATGAGAAACCATTCTGAAGAATCCAAGAGGGATCAAGAGGGATCCGGAGGGATTGAGACTAGTGGTGGGATAGGTAGGAAGGGCGAACAAAAAGTCTGTCCTTCAACTCCAAAAAGTGCTCCGCGTAAAAAGCTATCTTAGGTCAAAAGCCCTTGCAGGGTTTGACCCAAATGGTGTGAATAAACTTCCTGTAGATGTCATCTTTGACACACTTGTTCAGCTCTTGTCAGGGAGGAAGAAGATGAGGGGAGGCATCAAGAGTGTACTGGAAGGGGGGAAGATGATCCATCTCAATCCCAATAGACCCAAGGAGGGCCAAAGTCTCAGCAAACCAGCCACGAGCTCGACTGGAAGACAACGAAGCGGCAACAGAATTTGAAGTGCAGTGAGGAAAGGGTAACTGTGCCGCCCCTCGACCAAATCATCAAAGCCCCGAAGGCGATGTAGGAACCAAACTAAATCAAATATGGCCTTAGGCTTAAAGGGGCGAGCCCCAAACTTTGCGAGAATAATGTGGTGTCGGATGGACTGCTTGCACCTAATGATGCACTAGAGGAGAATTTGAACCCGCTTAGCAGAAGCCCAATCAGAATACAACAAAAGACCCCACTCCGCTGAACCATAGAGAACCATGGGTTTGATAAGAGTATCCATAAGCGTCATCTTGGACAAGGTGTACTGGAAATGGTGTCGAAAGCACTGTCGCTCAAGGAGAGCCAAGGAGCCACACCAATTATTGATCCACAAATGAAGGGCGGTCTCATTGTAATGAGCCCAACTGGCTCTGAACTGCAAACTAACTTCCTTCCCAATTTAATTTGCAATTTTTTTGCATTTCCCAAACATATATACTTATATTGAATTTTTTCAGATTATTAAATCATTACAACAACAATTTATTATTAATTCCACTTGCGTGCATAACTAATCAAAATAGATAGTATCAATGTTTAGCTGGCATCACATATATAAAATTATAAAATTTGGCACCTTATACATAAAAACATGGCTGCTTGATGATGAATTTGCAGCCTCAAAAGAATGATACGCAGCCCCTGTATTGGTTGACGCCAGCTGTGTATTAAGTCCTCCTTGCTAATGGAGACCCTCACGCCATACAATATGCAGCCTTGGACATAAACGATAGCCTTCCAATTTTCCCAGCCAAAACTCATAGGAGCCTCAAAGTGACCAAATGCAAATGTGATTTAATCAATAGTAGAAAACCGTGAATAAGAAAGCAATTCGCCCAAGTATGCAGAAGGAAAATGATGATCATGTACAATCAAATCCAATCACTGTAGAATATGAAGTGATATGCATGGCTCTCAGTAGCAGTTACAAATACTATCAGCTTGAATAAGCAATAATGTTTTTCAACCACAGTTATCAAAGCTCACTAAAACCTTCAGATAGAAGACCAACTTACAAACAACTTCTCAATAACAGCAAACACGGTAGAGAAGCAAACTCAATTTGCTTTACCTCAGTAGCAAATAGGTGCAATACATCTCTTAGAAAATCAGACCCTTATACCTCAGCAAGGGTTTAGAAATTAGAAAACTTAGAAACTCCCCACAGACAACAAAAGTAAATAATCAATTAGATGCCTTTCTCATCAAATGGGCTCATATTTATAATCCTCTATTGGCAAAAGTTTCCCAAATGATCTCCACTTCAACACAACTCCTTTTTAACAACTTCCTTTAAAACATTATTATAATAAGGTATAATTATAATAATGCGACTTGGGTTTAATAATCAATTAAATAATGGCCCCTTCCAATGATGACTTAACTCTCAACTTAAGTGAAATTATAAAGTTAAATTATAACTTTATAATAAGCCATTTAATGATTTAATAATAATTTGGCCACTAAAAATATAATAACTCCCAAAATACTTGTCATTTAAATATGTCGTCAGAAATAGGAGTCACACCTATTATTTCTCCACGTGACCAAATGCACTTTTCAAAAATACAAAGGGTCCATCTCGATCAACACCCGACTTATCACAAATAGTAAGTACACAAAACTAAGCCCAAACGAAGTCCGATATGAGCCAAACGAAGACCAACCTGTAACTTACTGAATTGTGGAGAAGACAAGACCCTCCCAAGCCAAGGCTCTGCCTCAGAAAACCCTCTATCCATAATAATTAGCCTATAAGGATCACAGTAATAGGCTAATCTCTAAAATTCAGATGCTGACAAAACTGAGGACATTACAGTCCGCCCTCCCTAAGATTGCTTGTCCCCAAGAAATCCCAAAGCAAAATGTATATCACAGTCCACCTGGATCCCAAGAGTGAGCTCCTATAGAGCCAACGCCCAAATAACTGCTATCAGTGACAGAATCATCTGAAGACTAACTGTAGTCGTCGATGGAGGAAACAACTCGGCAGAACTCAGCCCAACTGAAAGACCAACTCCGTTAACACTAGAGCCCCCATCTAACAGACACTTACACCCAGTTGCACTGTGGAGATAGTAACCGCTATAGATACCTGAAATATTACTGTCAACTCCAATCACGGCTAAACTGCCCTGGGTGTGTGGATTCTGCAAGTGATCTAACTTGCAGTTGTTGATCTCATCTGCAAAAGATGGTGCTAACCCATCCTACAATGGATGGTAAGAAACTGGAGCCAACCCACACCTACGCGAAACCAAATCCTTTACCTGTGGGTCAAAAGTGAAATGATGAGCACACCCCACTATACAATGCCGATGGAAAACCCTAATCTTTGTCAATGGCTCATCAATACCAAACCGGGAATCAGGAGACGACTCCAATCTTTGACTCCATACAACTACTGGCTGGCCAGGATCTTGGGCAACCCTCTTAGCAATCGCTACCATAAAACCCTTGTTCGGAAGCATTGTAGCCAAGGTCTCTACAATCTTCCCCACCAATCGTCGTAAAGCACGAGAGCCCCGAATGAGAGTACCCTCAGATACTCTGTAAGAATCCTCCCGCAAATCTGCACTCTGAGGTAAATACTCCATGAATGACTCAGTGTAGTAGAAATTATACGTGGAAGCGTCAACTTGTTCCCCCGCAACCCACAGCAGATTCCTCTGAAAACGTGGCACTGCCAACTGTCTAATGCTACTAGTTGTATGAAATGATGAAATAGATTCGCTCCCAGTAGAAGGAAGCAAATCACCATGAGAGCTCGTCTCCATTGATGCCCTCACCTCTTCTGTACTTATTGCATCCATATCTTGGACGGATGTGACTGCCACATCATCATGTCCCTCATCCCCAACTGTAGAAGCAAACTCATCACCAACCACCTCAATATGCAATTGAACGGGGTCTTGGGCTGGTGTGGACCAAACATGCTCCAACTCCATGGTCACCTCATCCAATCGTGACTGAGACTCCTGGAAAGCCAACTGGGTACATTGTACTGAGTCCACAGTCACCTCAAGCTCATGGGTGAGCTCAATTACCTCCTCCTCTTTCCCTAGCAATGCCTCATAACAAGTACTACCCCACTCCACAAGGTAATCCCTGTTAGCAACTAACTGTGAATAATTATGCTTTAAGACCCTGACAGCCTCTCGAAGTGCATGAACCTCCGCTAGGGAAAGACTGCTATCACCGTGATCATCTGACATAGGAGCACCCCAACTAGATGCGACCAACATCTGATGAGTAGCATCATAATGCTCAAGAGCTGAAGAGATGTCTCTATCACTCACCTTCAACTCACTAGACACATGATGCCTCTGTAATAGGAAACTAACTGCATTGTGATAGGAAACTGAATTAGAACTGCTCACCACATGTGTGCTACTGTCCTTGCACACATCCGTAACTGAGATACAACTAGTCGGTACCTCAACCAACACCTCCTCTGAAGAAGCAGAAACCCTTGCCATATCGCCAACAACAAAAAGTCAATGTGAATCCTGATCTTGGGACTCATCCAAAACCACCACGGAGTCATCACCCAATATCTGGTACAGAATTTCATAGCCAATGCAACTCATAGCATCATCCAACAAATCATCAGAGGTATCCATACTCACTGTACCCACATCTCCCAGCGGATGCTCAACTCCTATCACCTGACTCTGCACACATGACTCAATGTCAAGATGTGAATCAATAACTCTAGAGCATGAACCAATATCTGTCGACTTCGTTGTAATACCTAGATCCCCAATATCACAACTGGGTAGCTCCATGCTCTCGCCTATCCCACCTAAGAGAGGTTTTGCCTCCCGCTCTTGTGCAACACTACAACAACTGACATATAAATCTCCAATAACAATTCCCTCCTTGAGAGAATTTGAACAATCAGTGGTAACTACTGCATCAACTGCCTCTGCACTGACTGCAACAACAACTTTGGAAGCCTCAACCTGCTGAAGTTCAGTGCTGTAGTCCATCGATGGCACTGACGCATCCACATGTCTCTGTGTGGAGCGTCCATCATCAAAACTATGGATAGGACGGGTAGGTGTTGTACTAAATACTGGTATATCTACATCATGGTCACCTGCTGGGGAAAACTCAAGCCTCCTTCCCTGCAACCTCGATGCTCGCCTACGAAAGGCGGAAACCATATACTTCGCTGCCCTATCAACTGTCTCTGGATTCAATAGCTTTGTCATCAATCTCTGCTGATGAAGCCTAAGTCTTTCCATACTCTCCATCAAGGCATTTATTTTCTCACTATTTTCCACACTGCTGCGCCGACTCTCAGAATTAGGCCTCCTGTATTTGTCCATAGCTAGAAAATGCAAGAGTGCTGGTCACTCCAAATATAACAAAAAATCTGAAATAAAAATGAATTTCCAACCCACAGGACGGCAGGAAACTGCTCTGATACCACTGTAATGAGTCCAACTGGCTCTCAACTGCAAACTAACTTCCTTCCCAATTTAATTTGCAATTTTTTTGTATTTCCCAAACATATTTACTTATATTGAATTTTTTCAGATTATTAAATCATTACAACAACAATTTATTATTAATTCCACTGTCTTGCATAACTAATCAAAACAGATAGTATAAATGTTTAGCTGACATCACATAAATAAAATTATAAAATTTGGCACCTTATACATAAAAACGTGGCTGCTTGATGATGAATTTGCAGCCTCAAAAGAATGATACGCAGCCCCTGTATTGGTTGACGCCAGCTGTGTATTAAGTCCTTGCTAATGGAGACCCTCACACCATACAATATGCAGCCTTGGACATAAACCGAAGCCTTCCAATTTTCCCAGCCAAAACTCACAGGAGCCTCAAAGTGACCAAATGCAGATATGATTTAATCAACAACAGCAAACCCTGAATAAGAAAGCAATTCGCCCAAGTATGCAAAAGGAAAATGATGATCATGTGCAATCAAACCCAATCACTGTAGAATATGAAGTGATATGCATGGCTCTCAGTAGCAATTACAAATACTATCAGCTTGAATAAACAATAATGTTTTTCAACCACAGTTATCACAGCTCACTAAAATCTTCAGATATCATACCAACTTACAAACAACTTCTTAATAATAGTAAACACGGTAGAGAAGCAAACTCAATTTGTTTTACCTCAGCAGCAAATAGGTGCAATACACCTCTCAGAAAATCAGACCCTTATACCTCAGCAAGGGTTTAGAAATCAGAAAACTCAGAAACTCCTCACGGGCAACAAAAGTAAATAATCAATCGAATGCCTTTCTCATCAAATGGGCTCATATTTATAATCCTCTATTGGCAAAAGTTTCCCAAATGATCTCCACTTCAACACAACTCCTTTTTAACAACTTCCTTTAAAACATTATTATAATAAGGTATCATTATAATAATGCGACTTGGGTTTAATAATCAATTAAATAATGGCCCCTTCCAATGATGACTTAACCCTCAACTTAAGTGAAATTATAAAGTTAAATTATAACTTTATAAAAACCATTTAATGATTTAATAATAATTTGGCCACTAAAAATATAATAACTCTCAAAATACTTGTCATTTAAATATGCCGTCTGAAATAGGAGTAACACCTATTATTTCTCCACGTGACCAAATGCACTTTTCAAAAATAGAAAGGGTCCATCTCGATCAACACCCAACTTACCACAAATAGTAAGTACACAAAACGAAGCCCAAACGAAGTCCGATCTAAGCCAAACAAAGACTAACCTGTAACTTACTGAATTGTGGAGAAGACAAGACCCTCCCAAGCCAAGGCTCTGCCTTGGAAGACCCTCTATCCATAATAATTAGCCTATAAGGATCACAGTAATAGGATAATCTCTAAAGTTCAGATGCTGACAAATCCGGGGACATTACGCTCATGCTAAAACGGGGCCCGAAAAACTTAACCCTAAGGTAAGTATATGAGGAAGAGATCTCCACCTCCATGCTTCTGTAGAAGAAATGAAGGTGAGAGGTTTTAAGTGCATTGAAGACCATCACTTTGGTCTTCCCCAAATTGACTATCAAGTGCCTTAGATCACAAAAGGAAACAAGGCCATCAAGCTCTTTTTGTAAGCCCAACGGAGAGGAGACCAAGAGTGTTGATATTATGGCCTTCACGACAAATATCTTATGCCTTGGATAATGATAATAAATATATAGAATATATTTATTATTATAATTCGATATATATAAATAATAATATTAAATATAAGGGAATATTAAATATTTATTGTTCATCAATAAAATCGATTTTATATGCTTAATGGTTTAATTTAAATAATAATTAAATAGGGCCCAAGTCGGCCTCTTGGGCAAGAATGTTTATTATTTAAATTATTCAAGTCGGCCTCTTGAGGAGGCACTCCATTTGCATATATAAGAAGATCGATTCTTGGAGGAGAATATATCAAAAACATAACATATAATCTCTCTCTCAAGAATCGATCATCCTTGAGTATGCAAGATCAGCAATTTAGTCCTGTGAATTCAAGTTTGTGAATTCATCTCTCGTGTGAATTTCTTATTGAAGAAATTGTTCAACATTGTGTATGTTCGAATGATCAAAGAGTAGATCATTAGTACGAACTTCATTATACAATTGGTGCTGAAGTAGATCCGAACTGGAGCAGATCGTGAGGGCTTTAGAGCAGATTACTGGTGCAAAATATATCATATATATTTCGCAGATTATTGGAATTCGTAACAATTCAGATCGTCCGAATCAGTGCAGATTTGGTGTGAATCTAGAGTCTCACATTAGAAGATTATTGCAGATATAACAGATTGTGAGAATCATCTTCAGCATATTTGGAATCACCTTGATACAATTCGGATCTACTACAAAGAGCAGAATTAAAGATATCTAGTTGCAGATCTGATACCAAGATAACCAGTTACAGATCTGAGTTCACATCTTCAATTTTCGGGTACTATCTTATTCACTTATGTGCCTATGTTATTTCCTGTGCTTAGTCTAAATTGAAAGATCTCTATAGTTTGTGCATTCCTAACATAAATTTGGAAAATACTAACAAAAAGAACCACATCATTGTAATGCCCCCATTTTGAGCTAGCATTGGAGTTAGTGGATTTAGCCTATCATTGGGTTCTTGTAGGCTAATACTGGTGATTAGAGGACCCTGTTGTGGGTTTTGGCCCCTTTTTGAGGTACTTACTATTTATAGTAAGTTAGCTTATGGTTCTATTGAGCTCAGAGGATTTAGAGGAGTTATATGATGCTTTCAGATTTTATTTCCGGCGTCTAGTTTGGACTCCAAGATTCTTGGAGGGAGTGTCTATTTTTAGTAAGTCAGCCCGTCAAGTTCATTCATCATCTTTCATCATTAGGATCACTCTTGTGCTGTTAGATTTTGATTTCGATGCTTCTTCAGTTGTTTTCGCAAGATGGGTGAATTATGATTATTATTTAATTAAATCGGCTAAGGAAGCCATTTTTATTGGGAATGTATTCTGGGCATCTTAGTGTTATAGCTCGTTGAAACCAAGTTGAGAAGTTTTAAATCTTGAGCTCATAAAACAGGGACCCTATGTGTCAAAATAGCATTATTTTAATAAAATGGTCATTTTCAGCATTGAAGTGAAGAGAAATATAAAAGTTTATTATATTTCAAATGTGCACATAAAGCAAAGTCTTTTGTAAGTGAAAAGTGTGTGAGAGAAGATATCTTTTATTATAAAAGCAATGCTTTGGGCAAAAAGGAACTCAATTCATGGACTTGTTTTTTTTTAATTGAAGTTTGGAAGAGGAGAAATATGGCTAGGGTTTGAGGATTGATTCCTCACTTTGCAATTTGAATCATTACATGTTAATGGTGAATTTTGCTACTGAAATTCTGAAAGTGCAATTTTGATTCTGGAAATTCAATTTGGTGTTGATAATAGAATATTAAATTATGTTAAATTTAGTATTAATGCTCAATCATTGTACATTCTATTTTAGTCAAGATCGTCTTCGATCTTCATAGCAGTTTCTTATTAGAAACTTGCTATTCTTGTAAATATCCTTGTATTATTTATGAGCGTCTTGCTCATTCTGTAAATGAATCAATTCTTTGAAATCCATTGCGTGTTTCGCACTGTTTTATGGTATCAGAGCTATATACATTATTTTGAAAATTTATAATTTCTTTTGAAATTATCAGTGCATAAATTTTTAGAAATTATACTGGGCATTCCCTGGTGCTCGTTCTGAGTAACCCGTCTAGGGTTTTCGAGCAGTCGGACGTCGTGTTTTTCCGCGCACGGATCTGAGCTTTTATCCCAGACTTCTGTTGCTGGTTAGTTGCCCAAACACGACGTCTTTATCTGCATTCACGTCTTCTATTGATGCCTGGAATCCGCGTCTTTATCTCCGGACAAAACACGCGCTGTTCTTCTCTGCAAATCGCACTGTTTTATGGTCGTTTTTGGCTGTGTTTTTTATTCCAGAAGTGACGTTTTCTTCTCCAAAGTGCAAAAACGACCTCATCTACGACGTTTTTCATTCCAGAAGCTGTCGGTTCTGCAGATTCCGCCATTTTTTCTGCATTTTTTTCCATCAATGGCCGCCGACTAGGGTTTTGTTCGAAAACCCTAACTTTTTGGCTCAAAAAAGTTTCTGATCACATATTCTTTCTGGGTTTTTCGAAATCTCAACTGGGTTGGTGTCCGAATTTTCTGGGTGCTTCAATTTTCGTGCCTCGATTTTTGAGCCCGCGAATTCAAATTCTGACAGGAGATTCCTTCTGGGTTTTTTGCACGCTTTTCTGGGTTGTCTTTGGATTTTTTTGGGTCAGCCAGGAATTTTTCTTGGGAAACGTGCAAATGGCTTCTCTCACCAATCTGATGTTAGAAGGCAGTCAACGCTTTAATGGTCACAACTACAACATCTGGAAACAGCGTATGTTGACCATTTTTGAATATAGGCGTCTTGACCAGCTTGTTTTGGAAAAAGAGCTCAGTCCTGGTACACCTGGTGCAGATCAAGATAAGTTTGATGAACGCAATCGGGAGGCCGTCATGCTTCTCAAACTCTCAGTAACTGATGATCAGTTACCGCAGATTCCTTCCGGCAAGACAGCTTCTGACATCTGGAAGCATCTGAAGGAATTGCATGAGACATCCGACAAGAGCCGAGCATTCTTTCTGAAGAATCAGTTGTTCTCCATTATGATGGACGAACGTATGTCCTTACAGGAGCACCTCACGAGGATTAAGGACATTCGAGATCAACTCGAAGCTATTGGTCGGACTATGGAGGAAGAAGATATGGTTGTAATTACTTTAAAAAGTCTTCCGAAATCGTATGAACACTTCATTGAGACTCTCAATATTACTTCCACTAATGTTGATTTGAAGTTTTCAGAATTGTGCACCAAACTTCTACAGCAGGATCGCTAGAAACAGCAATTTGGTAGTGGTACTACATCAGCCTCCTCGGAAAATGCCTTCACAGCTCAATCCTTTCAGAAGGATAAAGGCAAATTTCAGTCCTCTCAGTCTTCTCAGCCGAAAAGCTCTTCTCAGACACAGGATGGAGCTAAGAAGAAAAATGTGCAGTGCAATTACTGTCACAAGTATGGCCATATGAAGAAAGATTGCCGTCAGAGGCTCGCTTCTGAACAAAAGAAGCAGGGAGGGTCACACCAGAAGGCGCATGTTGCGGAACATTCCGAGCAGAAGGAGTTTGCCTTTTATGCTTTTATGGCTAAGAGGTCTTCAGATCATGCCAGGTCTTCTGCTTGGTACATTGACTCTGGTGCATCACGTCACTTTTCTCATCGGCGTGACTGGTTTACAGACTTCTCACCTTTCAGTGATTCCGTTGTATTTGGCGGAGGTGAGGAGTATACAGTTGTTGGCAAAGGCACTGTTCAGATACAGTCTGGTGGCAGGCCTCTTCTTTTTCTGAATGTGTATTATGTCCCTGGAATGGCACTTAATCTGCTTTCTGTCAACCAGATTATGAGGAATTCTCCTCAACTAGATGTGGTGTTCAGTGCTCACAAGTGCTCCATCATTGATCGGGAGACTCGTCTTACTGTTGCTGTTGGTCTAGAGGATCATGGCCTATATAGGCTTCTTGACACTGGTGATTCTCCTGAAGTGGCTCTGGCAGCTCGTGTTTCTCCTCTAAGCACTCTGTGGCATCAGAGATATGGACATCTCAACATTCAGTATCTCTCTCAGCTGTCTCGGGAGGGACTTGTTTCAGGGTTACCTGATATTCAGACTCAGCATCTTGGAGTATGCGGCGCCTGTCAAGCTGGCAAACAGCATCGGACTTCATTCCCACAAGGACAGTCTTGGCGTGCATCTAAGGTACTTCAATTACTTCATGCTGATATTTGTGGTCCTATGAATACATCTTCTGTTACTGGTTGCAAATATTTTTTGCTCATTGTAGATGATTTTAGTAGAAAGATGTGGGTGTACTTTCTTAAACATAAATCAGATGTATTTAGTGTCTTTCAGAAGTTTAAGTCCTTTGTTGAAAAAGAGTCTGGACATAGTATCATTACTCTTAGGACAGATAACGGGGGGGAATTTTGTTCTTCTGCATTCTCCAACTTCTGTGATACCCATGGCATCAAACGCCAGTTGACTACACCCCACACTCCTCAGCAAAACAGTGTTGTCGAGCGTCGCAATCGTACAGTTGTTGAGATGGCTCGCTCTATGTTACAACACAGGAGTGTTCCGAACAAGTATTGGGCTGAAGCAGTATTTACTGCTGTCTACCTTCTTAACCGCTCTCCTACTCACGCTGTTAAGGGGAAGACTCCAGAAGAGGTTTGGTCTGGTCGGAAGCCTCAGATCAGTCACCTGAAGGTTTTTGGCTCTGTTGCCTATGTTTGGGTTCCAGATGCTAAGCGCTCTAAATTGGATTCCAAAAGTCAGAAACTCATGATGACAGGATACAGTGATCACCATAAGGCCTACAGACTGATAGATATAGACACTGATCATCTTATCTTTAGTGGCAATGTTGTATTTGATGAAGACAGAGGATTTTTTCAGTCTCCTTCTGAGCAGAGTTCTGAGGATCAGCCTCACAGTGTTCTTATTCCATTAGGTTCGCCTGATGGGAGGGATGATGCAGAATCCATTTTCGATGATGCACTACCTGAGTTCCCTCCGGAGAACAATCCTCCTCTTGCTGCTCCTGTTCCTGATCCTGAGCCTATTTCAGCTCCTCCAGATGTTCGTACTTCTACTCTCCGGCCTAAATGGTGGGCCAAGACCATTAGTGATCTCAGGGATACTGAGCTCATTGAGGGTAGAACCTCCTGTAATAAGAGCAAACAACAGCATACAGTCAATTTTGCTCTCATGGCTAACATACACAGTGTTTTTGAGCCTCAGACATACTCAGAGGCTAAAGGTATACCTGAGTGGGAACAGGCTATGGAAGCTAAGTTCCAGAGTCTTCAGAAGAATCACACTTGGGTCCTTTCTGATCTTCCTTCAGGGAAGAAGCCCATTAGCTGCAAATGGGTGTACAAAGTAAAATACAAAGCTGATGGAACCCTAGACAAGTATAAGGCTCGTCTGGTTGCTCATGGGTTCTCACAGAAAGAAGGCATTGACTACGAGGAGACTTTTGCTCCTACAGCCAAAATGAGTACCATACGGCTTGTTCTTGCCTTAGCAGCCCAGTTCAGTTGGAAAGTCCATCAGATGAACGTCAAGAGTGCTTTTTTGAATGGTGACTTACAGGAAGAAGTCTACATGACGCAGCCCCCAGGATTCAAGGTTGCTGGTCAAGAACAGAAGGTCTGTAGATTAGTCAAAGCACTCTATGGTCTGAAACAAGCTACTCAAGCTTGGTACATGAAAATTGATAAGTACCTGACAGATCATGGCTTTCAGCGGAGTCCATCTGATGCAAACCTGTATATCAAGTATACTAGTAATGATATTCAGTTTGTGGTTGTCTATGTGGATGACTTAATCATTACTGGCAGTTCAGCACATTTGATCACTGGAATCAAACAGGATTTGTGCCGCACTTTTGATATGACAGATTTGGGACTTCTACATTACTGCTTAGGAGTTGAAGTCTGGCAGACTGAGACCAGTATCTTTCTCTCTCAGTCCAAGTATGCCAGAAGTCTTGTGGACAGGTTCAGAATGCAGGATTGCAAACCTGCCTCTACTCCTATGGAACCCGGGCTCAAACTTTCAGCTCAGTCATCCTCACCAGCTGTGGATGAATCTCTGTTCAGGCAACTAGTGGGCAGCCTCATCTATCTTACTGCCACTAGACCTGACATCAGTTTTGCAGTGAGCTACATTTCACGCTTCATGACAGCTCCCAAGGCTGATCATTGGTTAGCAGCGAAGCGTGTGCTGCGTTATGTGAGTGGCACTTCTGATTATGGACTTCTGTACACTCGGAGTTCTGATCCTATACTCAGTGGTTACACAGATTCTGACTGGGCAGGTTCGGTTGATGATCGTAAGTCTACAGCAGGGTATGTGTTTAGTTTGGGATCTGGTGCTGTCACATGGACTAGTAAGAAGCAGCAGGCTGTGGCTCTCTCCTCGACAGAAGCAGAGTATCGGGGAGCAGTTAAGGCATCTTGTGAGGCGGTTTGGCTTCGACGAATGCTTGCGGATATGCATGTTCCCCAGGCAGGTCCTACTCCCTTGTTCTGTGATAATCAGGGAGTGCTCAAACTCGCTAAGAATCCAGTCTTCCATGAAAGAACCAAGCATGTGGAAACACATTGTCACTATATTCGACAGCTGGTTGAAGACGGATCCATCCAGTTGCTGTATGTTCCTACTTCGGAGCAGCCAGCAGACATCTTCACCAAGCCCCTTGGTCCTGATAAATTTGTAAAATTCAGGGGGTCTATTGGTGTAGTTAATAGATTGAGCATTAAGGGAGGGTAATAGAATATTAAATTATGTTAAATTTAGTATTAATGCTCAATCATTGTACATTCTATTTTAGTCAAGATCGTCTTCGATCTTCATAGCAGTTTCTTATTAGAAACTTGCTATTCTTGTAAATATCCTTGTATTATTTATGAGCGTCTTGCTCATTCTGTAAATGAATCAATTCTTTGAAATCCATTGTGTGTTTCGCACTGTTTTAGTTGAGGTATACCAAGTTTGGGAAGATTCAAGCAAATTATATCTGAGATTTTAGTTTTGATATTCTGATTTGATATTCTTCAAGAATTATATATTTTGGAGGCTGTTTTATCTCCAAAATAAGGCTGTGTCATTTGTCTTTGTGGCTGCATCATTCTTCTAAGTTGCTGCGTGACAACCATTAGTGGTTGTGTTTGTTTGGAGGCTTTTTTTAATGATTATGAAGGCTGCGTCACCTTGCTGGAGGTTGTGAGTGATTTCCTTGGGCAACGTTTCATCTACAACAGGCATTCCAAACTAAGGTCCATTATTTCAGAATGATAGAATCATTGTAATGAACATATTTTATGAGAAATAGAATTAATTTGCTGTTTTGATGAGCAATCAAAATGAAATAAATTTGTTGTTCTGGTTTGAATGTTGGAAACATTTTCAACAAAATTCTTATATGTTTGAAACACAAGAAATTGCAATTTAATTTGAAGAAAAACTAGTTTGCTATTGAGAGCTAGTTGGGCTCTTTACAATCATCCACAAAGAGATGAATAGAAATCAAGACTTTGGGAAGTAGGCAACCATCACCCACAAGGGTATGGTCCTGAAGAAACCTCTCGAGCTCATCAATGTAAATGCCGAACAAAGTAGGTGAAAGAGGACAGCCCTGTTGGACCCCAATGGTACTCTTGATGAAATTCGAGAATCTAGAGGGAGTCTTGAGACGACCCAAAACAACCTCGTACAGTCTCATGATAGCACATAAAAAGTCTTAGAAATACCATTGTCCCGAAGTCTCTGAAATAGGGCCATCATCAGAATAGAGTCAAAGGCTTTGTGAAAGCCAACAAAGCAAGAGTAAACCTTTGAGGAGTGATGGTGTGCCTCCTCGATAATGCCCTATAGAGTCAAGATGTGATCCATAGTCTGATAATCCGGTTTGAAATCGGCCTGCCCCTTAGCACAGATGTGATGTTGATCCAACTCCCTAGAAAGGAGAATGTTAAGAACTGTGGCATAAAGTTTGGATAAGGTGTGCCCACTGCCCAACCATGATGATCTTGTAATCGTTGGGGTTTGAGGCAGGACCTGCCTTGTGGATGTTGGCATAATTGATGCAGATGGGATGAGTAAGTATGTTGATGGCTTGATGATGTGTTTTGTTAGTTATGATTGTTGTCATTGCTGTCAACTTAGGTGTTCTTGGTTGACTTTGTTTTGATGGAGAAGATGAATTGAGAGTTATGTTGTGAATTATGGTGTGTGGTTTGGCACATATGTTCTAGAAGTGTGCAAAATGCTATATCTATGATCGCACATGTGTATGACGAGTTTTATGCAAGTTATATGCAAGTTATAGTTAGTGAGATGAAGACAGGAAATCGGTTTAGTAGTGAAAGAGTAGAGAAGAAAGATTTGATTGTTGTCTCACAAGAATGAAATTAGGTGTCGCGATCTGAGTTGTGCGATCTTTATAACATTATTGGATTGTTGTTGCAATTGCATCAACATTGATTATTGGTTGACAGAGTTATATGATTCTGAAGTTCAGGACAGTGAAGAAGGAAAAGAACAGTGAAGAACAATTGGAGACCAGTTTGTGAAGATGGTTAAGTATTCCAGATTATGTGATGACGTTTCTAAGGAGACGTGGAATGTTAGGTATGATTCTTATTGGTTGATTTGATCGATAATTCATGAAGAGGTGCATGACCCTGGGGAAGTGTAATATGTTTGACTTTTCCTTGTCAAATTGAAGGTGCGATGGATCTGGAGGCCGACATGAAGTTGAAATTTTAATTGTTTATTGGTAACACGTTTTAGGGTTGGAGGATTGAGCGGGAACTAATTGTAATGATGTAATTCAAATGTAATTTAGGTCTTAGCTGACCTAGTTAGTGAAAAACATATTTATATCTCTTGATGTATTAGAAGTGTGTGTCAGAGGCAGATCACGAATACAGGAGTGCGATTGTAGCGTTTGGATGTTCTGCATGTGAAGTAGAGATTGAGCTTGAACTGGATCAGTACTAGCAAAGGAGAAGTGCAATGTTTTCAGATCATTATTCTTGTTGTTCCCTAACAGTTGCAGCAGGTTAAACCGTTAAATCCCTTAACCGGGTAGATCCTAACAGATCTTTTTATAAAATCTTTTAACAAGGTGACACTTTAGCTAGTGTCTATAGTCCTCTAACAAGGCTACTCCTAACAGGGTAAAGCTCCTAACAGGGTTAGAGGTAAATCCCTTAACCGGGTGGCTCTTAATAGGGTTTGTTCTTAACCGAACATCATTGTAAGCTTTTAACAGGGCTAAGCTCTTAACCAAGTGTGCTCCAAGAGAGTGCATTTTACTTAGTGGGTGCCATCCCCACTATGGTTTTTCCCAAGTTGGGTGTCTACGATAAAATCTCTGGTGTTGTGTTGAATTTGTGTGGATGCATTATTTTTGATGTATGTTTATCACAAGTAAAAGTTATTTACTGCATGCATGTGGTAAAGTTTTGAAGAATAAGTTTTATTAGATCAGATTTGTGTTTATTAGTAGATTACTGATTCACCCCCCCTCTTAGTATTCTTAGGGCCTGATTATTCTAAGAGTGGATTAGATGAATAATGTGGTGAGACCAAGAAGGAGGGAACCTCGTGCAAACAACATGATTGAAGAGATCGGACAAGAAAGGTCCCAAAATGGGAAGGTCGTGTTTGAAGAACTTGGTCTGGAACCCCTCATCTGTCGCCTTGCCACAGTTCATGGTTCTGATGGTGGAGTAGGTAAAAAGATGGTAGTGGGGGGGGGGTGATCTGGATAAGGTACTGACTAGGGATGTCATAGAGCGTGGAGGTGTGGGAGATGAGAGCACTATGGTCAAACTCAAGGGGAAAGGGGTGCTATGGGAGAAAAGGGTATGCCAGAAGGACTTGGGAGAATGGAGGAGGGAGGCTCAAAGAGTGCGTTTGCACTAGGAGATGAAGAGGTGGTTCTTGCGGCAGAGGAAATAACACTATGAGGTCTTCAGGGAGGCGTAAGAAGGATGATGGAGCGTGAAAGTGGAATGTAGGGCCCGATGAAAGGTCTTGCAATCTTAATTGTACCATTTGTTCATAAGGCATGAACGCCTAGGCCTAGGGGAGAAGCTGGTGGGTGGAACAATGGGGGTAGGAGAGCAAAGTGGCCTCCCATATGGTCGTGGAGAGATAGGAGAACATGTTGGTAGTGCACTCCAAGGAGGAGAAGTCAAAGGGAAGAAGTTTGAGATAGTGGACAAAGAGGTCAAGGTCATCCTCGTCTAAACAAATTGAGGTACGGGGGTAGGGACAAAGTAGTAGAGGGGAAAGCGGGGGGCGGGGGCAAGGGGATATGAGGGATGGAGAGGCAAAGGAGAGCATTGTCAACCAGAGGGAGGGGCGAAATAGAGAAGTGGTGGATGGAAGGGTGAGACTAGTGTGGTGAAACACAAAATACTAAATCTTACTGTTTAAAACTTGCAAACAGATTCTAGAATGCAAAGTAGAAAGTTAACAATCATTCACAAGCATAAACTGAATCACACAGATCTACACAAATATTTGTATGTGGAAACCCTCGATTAGAGAGAAAAAACAACGGTGAGACAGAGCTCACAACTTCACTAGTTCCAAATGAAGGCGCCCTGTTAGGAGCTTACAAAGCACTGGTTAAGGTGCTACCTGGTTAAGCGATTTTTCAAGAGATCTGTTAAGATCTAAACCCTGTTAGGAGCTGCCTGGTTACAAAAATTTGCACATCGACAAGATGTTACCCTGTTAGGGGATTTTTACAACAAACTGATTAGGTCCACCCTAATATAGGGATTTGTATATGATAAAATATCTTTCAAAAAACAGTGATCTATAATGACACTGATTGTCTGATTAGATCATACCTGTAGATTCCTTCCCCTGTTAGCCTGGCTATTGATCTTCTTTTCTATCTTCACCTTTGTGCCTGTAGCACTCCTCATAAGATATCTTTATTCTGCTCTCTGCGTTTTTCACTTATCAACAACAGCACCTTACTTTGCATCCTATTTCTAATATTTATACGAGAGTGATCCTCTTGACTCGTAGAACCATCGGGGAATAAACTTGACCATAAAATATGCAA
Source organism: Chamaecyparis obtusa (assembly GCA_027943335.1). NCBI lineage: Eukaryota > Viridiplantae > Streptophyta > Pinopsida > Cupressales > Cupressaceae > Chamaecyparis > Chamaecyparis obtusa. The sequence continues at coordinate 656,506 of BSBK01003081.1, forward strand.
CGCAAGAAAGCTGTGCGTTGTGATCTAGAGTTTATCTTGAGATCATCCATAGAACTAAAAGCTAACTCAAGTTGAACGGTTAACTTCGCATCAGAGTAATGGATGTCTCGCATAATCAGGCTCTTAACTTGAATTGTAACTCAAACTGTTCCACAAAAATTGGACCGGATTTTTCTATCAACTAGATCAGAACCGGTGTGTCATTGGATGCTAAATAAGACCGATACTGAGTACTTGGTTCAGTCTACCGGTTTATCTAACTACTTAGTTGACTAGTGCATATACTATGTGCTTTATCTACCGGTGTCATCTAAGTAATGCGAGCGACCGGTGATCCTCAACCGGTGTGAATGGGTTTGATGAAATACACTAATGACAACTTATATTGCTAACAATCTTCCCCTTTGTCATTGGTGGCAAAATAAACAAAACCATTCATACAATAGCTGTTCAAACCTTGGTCAGAGAGATAGAATATTGCCCTTGTTGTCTTGCCTGATTGAATGTTCTGCTTTTGCCCGAAACTTCCCCTGACTGAGTCCTTTGGTGGTTTTTATTACAAATAGCTTCCCCTTTTTGCCTCCATAAGACAAAGGGTTATGGCTTCCTTCACATTTGAAGCTGTGTGAAGATATCCTTATAGATGTTCTTGGTAGAGTGTAGAAACGGTGCCCATTGACCGGTTACATGTTCAATATTTTGTTGGGCAGCCTTAAGAGATACAATGATGTTTTCCATATCATCGACAATTTTGTAGTCCGGTTCATTGACCAAAACATCAGTTGAAGTAGCTGTCTAGTGCATGAAATCAAGAGTTGGGGCCAAAAACATCTGGGATCCAATGATGTCTTGAATCCTTTTGTTCTTTTCTTCTAAAGCCTTTTTGAGGACTAGAGTAAGACTAGCCATTTCTCTGCTGAAGGTTGTGGCTGTTTTGGTCTTGATGTCAAATTGGTTGGACAAAGCTCTTATGTCTTTTGAAGTCTTTGTAGCTTTGTCAGTTAAGTCAGTCAAGAAAATCTCAAAATTTGAAGTTCTGCTTAACAAATTTTCTGCAACTTGTATCTGTTGTTGAAGAACTTTTAGATTATTTAGCAAAATGGCTTTAATATTTGCAACTTGCTTGTGAAGAAGCTCTACTCTTTTCTGCGCATAGTGTTCAATAGCCATTGTTTCTGGATCAGTCAGATCTTCACCAATGGTTGCAGTCAGCACTTCCAGCTGGTCAATGACCGATTCATCTTTATCAATATCAACATCTGGCAAAAAGTGATACAGGATATCTTTTACTTTATTTAGAACCATATCCTGTTTTCTTTTAGTGAGCTCTTTCAGCTGTCTTGTTGACATTTTGCTGATGTCAACTATTGTCTCAGTTGTTTTGCCCCTTTTTGCTTCAAATTCTTCAGATAATGAGATCTTTCGTTTAGAGGAGTTGGCAATATTTTCTTGTTCCTTTCCTTTTCTCTGTTCTTGTGCCTTTGGAGCTTGCTCATGTTCGCTTGCATCCTATTTGTCTATCTTGCTTCCCTCTTTTGGTCCGGCTTCTAATGAATTAACGTTTATCTTGGGCATAACATTTTCTTGTTGAGAGGGTTCTTTCGATGGATCATCTATAGTGATCCCTTCGCCTCCTTTATTTGATCTGTCAGTGGGAACATTGACAAAAGTCTGTCCCAATACAACCGGTTCACTAGAAGTGAACTTTTCTGTGGGGACTTCTTGCTCATCAAATATCGGAGTCTGAGTTGTAGTAAACTGAACAGGTCGATCCACAATTGTAGTGGTGTGATCCTGAGGACTTGTTTCTTCAAGGGTATGGAAATCATACTGCTCCCAAAAATCCAAGGTCTCTTTAAAGACTTCATTCTCATAACCATTGAGAATTTTGGCGACTCTGTAATTTGTGTCTAGATTCATAGATGCAGTGCCTAAAAGAAGTGTGACACTTTTATCACTCAAGCCAGGTCTAGCTTTCTCTAGTGCTTCTTTATTGATTTGAGAGTTTCTCTCCAGACCGGTTCTCCATTTTTCCTGAAGCTTGCAATTCAATTCGAGAAAAAATTTGCCTCTATAATCCCTGGGTGTTTTCATGAAGTCTAGAAGACTTTCAACAAGAGCTTCTTCTATTGCTTGTTTGTCTTCCTCAACTAACACGCTATACCATTTGGCAGCATTATCTATTTCTCCAAAATTGGTAATTTCAGCTACAATGTCATTAACAGTCATGGTGCGAGCCTTACCTTTTTCTAGAGATACAAGAAGGGTAGGAATTGTCGGTTCATCGGTAATGTCAACGATGACTGGTTTGTCTGCTCTGAATACTCCTTTTCCTTTTTCGGTGTCATGAACTGGTGGAGTTGTTGCCTTTTGGCGTTCTTCCTCTACTTTTTGCTGTGTCCGAAGTAGGTTGTTCCAGATGGCTACTCCTTCAGTATGGACTTTCTTGGTTTCTCCAATCAGCAAGAGGTTTGTTCTTTTCTTTATCAAGAAATTCTGTTGGTTTAGTTCAGCTTGTTGATTCGCTTCTTCTAGAGTAAGATGATTTTGCACTTCTAGCAGAGCTTGAATCCTTAGCTCTTTTTCCTTTTTCCATTGAAGCTTTCCACCTGCCTTGAAGGATATTTAACAGATCCTTAGGTAGTACCTTCTGAAGCTCAGAAGGGCGTAGATTGAACTTGTGCAAGCATACAACGATAGCCTCTTCAATTTTTTCTTCGGTCTTCATCATTAGCTAAAGTGTATCTTCTGTTGACATTAGCCATCCCTTCGGTTTCCTTCAGTCCGGTTACAAATTCATCTATCGTTGGTTTTCCTTTTCTTGGTGGATACACCTTTGCTTGCTTGCCGGTCCTTTTCTTTCTTTCGCTGAGCGGAACTGTATCCTCTGAATCGGTTTCCTCTGCTTCTTGCTCCTGTGTGATTGGCTCCAGTTGAGCTTTCTTCTTCTGTGCCTTTGGTGGTGCAATTTCCAGTTTCTTCTTTGGTGTTGGCGTTCTCTTTACATAAACATTCTTGATTGGTGCCTTCTCTAATTTCTTTAGTATCTCCTCGTAGGTTCCAAACCGTTGAGCTGGGAGATCCAGATTTACTTTTTCCAGGGCCTCCATATACATCGTTGCAAACTTTGTTGTGATTTTGTATCCAAACTCCAGTGCATACTCAGTTCTTGGTTCTACTGCTTGAATGATGCAGGAGTCAGTAGACACCAGAAAACATACCTCCTTTTTGTATTTTTCAACAATAGTGGATGGGATTCTTTCTCTAGCATGCATTTTTAGTTGAAATGCATTGAAGTAATTGGTCATTTCCTTGTCAAATTGGTCTCCCAGTTCGTTAGCCATGTCACTGATTTGCGTCATGACCGGTCAATCTGTTGCCCATGTTACTTTTCTTTTACCGAGAAAGAAGTTAGAATAGTAGAAGTGAAGACATACCAAGAGTGTTCCAAATTTCAGTGATTTCTTCTTGACAATGCCCAGCTTCTTCATGTTTTCAAAGATTTGTCCTCTTAGCATTTCGCATATATCATATTGAGCGTCGTCCTGAACAATTCTGAAGGCTGCATGTATGCCTCCACCCGGTATGTTGTTGAGGTTACTTGATTGATAAACTTTGTAACCGATTACAGCTGATGCGAACCGAACAACTGGATCCTCAATATCAGTTATGGTCATCAATCGCTTGTCAGATTTGGACTGTCAGATTAGCCACCACTGCATTAGATATGGTTCTCAGAGTAAGCGCCTCCTTGATTGTAGAACCCAGTTACCCTATAGAGATCTTCTTTCGTGATTGAAGTGCAGATTCCTCTCATAAGCCAAAATCCAGGATCATGCACCCGATTGACTACCATACAAATCCACTCAGGTTTGAAGATGACTGGATACAAGACTCAATTTATGATTCCCGATGATACCAACTTTGTGTAGCCATTGGGATGATTACCATCAGGGCACAACGAGCGATACTCATTCTGTATGTACGTTTCTCCTAGCTCTTCTTGCTTAGTGTGAATAAACGTAGTTACATCTTTTGTCAGGAGCACTCCTTTAGGTATTGAGGAGAGCATGCTAGCCATGTCGATCTCCCTGTCTTGATTTGGCGAGATGTCAAAAGGATTACGCTCCGTTTGATTTGCAGGAACAAGCTTTGCCTCTTATGATGAGGATGCCATTGTTCTAACTTGGTTGCTTAGTGATGATTAGATCGGTTTGACAGATAATCTTACTCAATGATCGAGTTGCAAGAATTTTGCTCGAGCAGAGATTAGATAACATAAAATCGCAAGGTAAAAAGGAAAGAGTTAACCTTCTTTTCTTTTATAGGAATAGGGCATAACGGTAATTACCAAACGGTAACTATTTGTTAAACGGCTATAGTAATAAATGCCTTACCTAACCTTTCTTGACGCCTTTTCTAACCGGTAGTTTGACTTTTTCAATTAGACATGTCCCGGTTGATCACCTCATGTCCTTCCGGTTTGTTTTGTAGCCTGAGTGAGATAGGACTCACCAGTTCTACTGGGAACGATAGTTGTACTACCAGTTCCCTCTAGGCCTTGAAGACTTAACTTGCAGAAGAAGTATCACCATCTTGTGATGATGATTTTGCCTCCGTTGCCTCCTTGGCAGAGTTCTTTGATTCCTTGACAAACCATATTTTCTTCACTACTTTCTTGGTTTCTTTGTCTTTGTTGTTCCTTTTATCAGAACTCAAGGTCTTCACCACCGGTTCGTTCGATCCTTTGTGTCTGTTCCTGTTCTAGTTCTGGCAGTTTTTAGCTAGGTGACCAACTTTGTTGCAGTAATGGCAGACTATACCGGTTGCTTTCCATGGATTCATCCCTCTTGGATTAGGTGGTTCACTCCATGATTCTCTGTTGCAATGCATCTCTTTATTTGGATGATCAGTTGCATTCCGGTTTCTACCCCTTTTTGAGAATATTGGTCTGGGTGATCTAAATGCCATAGTCTTTGATTTGCATTCTTCAGCCTAGTGTCCAAATTTGTTGCAGGCATAACAGTATCCCTTGAAGCTTCCCCTACTTGCGTTGGACACGGATAAGGGACTGGACCAACACTCGTTGGTCTTGTGGCCCTTTTTGCAACAGTTTTTACAGTAACTGTTGTTGCTTCTTACTGGTGCATTTCTACAGTTTTTAGTGTCATGACCTGGTTTTCCACTAGGCTTACAAGAGGGGTAAAAGTTTTTCCTACCTCTTTGTGCTAGTGTCTTCCTTTTGTTGACTCCACCGGTAAATCCGAGATCGGTGTGATCATTGTGCCTTCGTTGAGCATTGAGTTGCTCATCGAGCTTGACCGAGCTTTCATTGTATCTTCTTAGTATTTCATTCCTTCTTTCAAGGACTTTCATTTGCTCCTTAAGTTGATATATCTCGATTGCTAGCTTCTTGCATGCTTCATCTCTAACCTGCCATGCTTTATGCATATTGGCATTTTCCTAGGTGGCAATCAACAGGTCCTCTTGGAGTTGCATAATGAGGAGTTCATTGGCTCTTGCAGCTTCCTCTGCCCGGTTCATTGCTTTTTTAGAAGCTGTTGATGTCTTGACTGCTCTGTTCCTTTCGCTTTCAGTTTTTCGTTTCTGCTCACTCAGTTCATTCATTCTTAGAGCATTTAACTTTTGCTCCCTTTTGAGATCAGTAATCTGACCGGTTAGGATTTGATCTTTTTCGTAAGTTCGTAGACTGCTTCCTCGATCTCATCAGACCCACTCTACCCAGAGAGTTCGTCGATGGTTTCATTGCTCTCATTTAGTTGCAGAGCCAGCTCCTTTCTCTTTGCAAGTGACTTCCTCAGTCTATTTTCCAGCGAGGCAATAATGTCATTGGCTTCCTCTAGCTGTTTCTGGTACCGGTAACCCTCCATGATCTTTTTCTCAAGTTGTTAAACTTTTATTGTGTAGAGAACTAAGCTCTGATACCAATTGATGTTATCTTACCGATTACTGAGAGGGGGGGGGGTGAATCAGAAAATACTAAATCTTACTGTTTAAAACTTGCAAATAGATTCTAGAATGCAAAGTAGAAAGTTAACAGTCATTCACAAGCATAAATTGAATCACACAGATCTACACAAATATTTGTACATGGAAACCCTCGGTTAGAGAGAAAAAACCATGGTGAGACAGAGCTCACAACTTCACTAGTTCCAAATGAAGGCGCCCTGTTAGGAGCTTACAAAGCACTGGTTAAGGTGCTACCCGGTTAAGGGATTTTACAGGAGATCTGTTAAGGTCTAAACCCTGTTAGGAGCTGCCTGGTTATAGGACTTTGCACATCGACAAGATGTTACCCTGTTAGGGGATTTTTACAATGAACCGATTAGGTCCACCCTAATATAGGGATTTGTATATGATAAAATATCTTTCAAAAAACAGTGATCTATAATGACACTGATTGTCTGATTAGATCATACTTGTAGATTCCTTCCCCTGTTAGCCTGGCTGTTGATCTTCTTTTCTACCTTCACCTTTGTGCCTGTAGCACTCCTCAGAAGATATCTTTACTCTACTCTTTGGGTTTTTCACTTATTAACAGCAGCACCTTACTTTGCATCCTATTTCTAATATTTATACAAGAGTGATCCTCTTGACTCGTAGAACCGCCGGGGAATAAACTTGACCATAAAATATGCAACGCAAGAAAGCTGTGCGTTGTGATCTAGAGTTTATCTTGAGATCATCCATAGAACTAAAAGCTAACTCAAGTTGAACGGTTAACTTCGCATCAGAGTAATGGATGTCTCACATAATCAGGCTCTTAACTCGAACTGTAACTCAAATTGTTCCACAAAAACTGGACCAGATTTTTCTATTAGTTAGATCAGAACCGGTGTGTCGTTGGATGTTGAATAAGACCGATACTGAGTACTTGGTTCAGTCTACTGGTTTATCTAACTACTTAGTTGACCGGTGCATATACTATGTGCTTTATCTACCGGTGTCATCTAAGTAATGCGAGCGACCGGTGATCCTCAACCGATGTGAATGGGTTTGATGAAATACACTAATGCCAACTTATATTGCTAACAACGACCACTCAAACGTAAATAGGAAGTAGAAGCAAAACGCAACAATCAAACAAATTGAGAGTGAGTGAGAATCATGGGGGCGACTGCAGTGCAAGAGAGAAGAGAAGAGAGAAGGCGAGAGCACAGGTCCAACCAATCAGAAAATCAGAAGCAAAAACCTCCAACACACGTCATTGCAAATGCAAATGCTCAAGCGTCGTTATTGTAGTTGTAGTTGTTCTTGTTGTCCAAATGGTTGTGTTGAGTAGTAAACAAGCATACATAAAGGTTGCGACGAGCAGATGAGGAGATGACCAACTTGTGGTGTCGAGTAGATCATGACATTACAGGTGGTCACGCAGTTGTAGGTGGTCGAGCTGTGGCATCGAGCAGAGGGTTGGGACAACAAAATAGATGGAAAGATGGTCGAGGGTTGAGCATCGAGCGTCGTCGGGTTGCGTCGCAATAGCAACAGGTAGCATCGTCGCAGATGTATGTTAGAAGAAGACACAATAAAAAATAAGTTAGGGAAAAAGAGAAGAAAAGGCTCCAAACAATCAATGAAGATAAGATAAAAGGTCAGATAAGATAAATTTATTAATGTCCAACAAAAGACCACAAAGAGGGTCAAAGGGACTGTTGAAACAAAGCAGAGGCCAGCCCACAAAAGGAACACCAAATGGTGCCCGAGAAGAGAAAGCAACTACAACCTAAAGAAAGAAACAACAAACCATAGGCTATCGGCTTAGAACAACCATGAAAAATTCCAGAACTGAAGGGTAAGCCAAAGAGCAAGAAGAGACCCTACACCGACCCTAAACACCACCAAAGGTGGAAGGAGAAGATCACTGCTGAGAAGGATCCCTGCGAGGCCTCACAGATCTGGAAAGGCCGGAAGGGGGGGCCCGAGAACTCGCCCGGCGCCATGTGCTAGAGAAAGAACTGGGTAGAAAGAGGTGATACGCTAATTGGGGTGCTGTCTCAAAGGGAGTTGATGTTGAAGAGAGTGGTCCTGCAACCTCAAGGTTTCTTGAAGATAAAGAGCCAGGCAACGCTAGTTGATGAACTTGAAGAAGGTAGAGAGAATGAGTCTCCTTGAACAGTTAGTAGAATCTCCCCCTGATCTCATAGTAGATAGGACACCTAAAATTGAAGTGCCTATTTGAATCCACCTCCCCCAAACTACAAAGTTGGCAAATCTTGTCCTCCCTAGCCAGCTGATGGTCAGTCTGGATGTGTAGCCAATGTGATCCCACTCTGAAAGATCCAATGGAGATATGGAGAGAATGCGACCAACGGTGAGAGAGGTAAGGGGGGTAGACAATAATCCCAATTTCAATCTCTAAAAAGTGCTCAACGTAGAAAGCCATCTTGAGGTGAAGCCCCTCGTGGGGGTTAACCCAAGTAGTGTGGATATAATGTCTATCTTGACGTGCATTTCAACTCCTGCCTAGAAGGCAGGAGATGATGGGGGACACCCAATGAGTACGAGAAAGGAGGAAGACGATCAATCTCAATCTTGATCGAACCCAGAAGAGTCGATGCCTGAGCAAACCAACAACAGGCACGGCTTGGGGAGATAGAAGCCGCAATAGCCTCCGAGGAGCAGAAGGCCAAGTAGGAATATCTGTAGTGCCCCTCTGGAGAGTCCGCAAAGCCCCTGATCTAGTGCAAGAACCAAACAAGGTCGAAAATGGTACCAAGCCTAAAGGGGTGGGCACCAAACTCGGCAAGAATAATACTGTGAGGAGTGGACTGCTTACATCTGATGATGCATCAAAGAAGGGTTTGAAGTTTGAACCCTCTCCACAGAAGCCCAATTTGACTCCAGTAAAGAGGGTCCCCAAATAAGTGAACCATAGAAAACCATTGGTCTAATCAAAGTATCCATAAGAGTCAACTTGGACGTGGTGTCTTGGAAGTGGTGCCGAAAACACTCTCTACAGAAGGGCCAAAGAACCATACCCTTTGTTGATGCACAACTGTAGGGAAGGTCTCATGCTAAAACGAGGTCCAGAGAACTTGACCCCCAAATAAGTGTAAGAGGAAGAGACCTCCACCTCAACACCCTAGAAAGAGAAGTGGAGGTGAGAAGTCTTAAGACTGTTGAAGACCATCACTTTGGTCTTGCCCATGTTAACTGTCAACTGCAGTGAATCACAGAAAGAAGCAAGACCATCAAGAAGTCTTTGTAAACCCTCTGGAGAGGAAGCGAGGACCACATTGTCCGCAAAGAGCAATATAGAGACCATAACCTGGTGAAGAACACAATCGTCCCCTAGGAGGGAGTGCTCACGAAAAAAGGTGTCTAACTCATCAATATAAATCCCAAATTAAGTGGGAGACAAAGGACAACCCTACTTCACCCCGATGGTGCTCTTAATGAATTTGGAGACCCCATAAGGGGTTTTGATGTGACCCACAATAGACTCGTAGAGTTTCATGATGGCCGCCAAGAGAGTCTTAGAAATACCAATGTTGCAAACTCTCTGGAAAAGGGTCGTCCTAGGCACTGAATCAAAGGCTTTGTGGAAATCCACAAAGCAGCAATAAATCTTTAAGGAGCGATGGTGCACCTCCTCTATAATAGCTTTGAGAGTCAAAATTTGGTCCATGGTTTGATAGTTCGGTCTGAACCCCGCCTGCCCCTTGGCCTGAATGTGACGCTAATCCAACTTACGGAAGAGAAGAGTGTGCAAAATTGTGGCATACAATTTGGAGAAAGTCTGGCCGACCATGATAGTCTTGTAATTATTGAGATCACAGGCGGGGCCTGCCTTGTGGATCAGATGGGTAATATGCTATGACCAAGAGGAGGGGAACCCTGTGCAAACCACCCAATTGAAGAGATCAATGAGGAAGGGGCCCAAAACAATTATATTGCTTGAAGAGTTCTTTCTGCTTGGAACCCTTCCTCATCAATTGCCTTGCTACTGTTCATGGATCTAACAACCTCTCTGATGCTAATGCAGGTGAAAAGACAATAGTGGGGGGGGAGGGGTGACAAGAATGGGAGGTTGGCTGGGGATATCATAAAGAGAGGAGATGTGGGAGATAAGTGAACTGTGATCCATCTCAGGGGGGGAGGGGGGAGCAACAAGGGAAAAGAGTGCGCTAGAAGGACTTGGGGGAATGGGTGAGCGAGGTGCGAAGGGCATCACAACACTGAGAAATGAAGAGGCGCTTCTTGTAGCGGAGGAAATGGTGGTAGGACTTCTTCAACGAAGAGAGAAAAAAGCAAGGTGATGGGTGAAAGAAAAGCGTCATCATTGTACCACTTATTCATAGGGCAAGTGTTCTTACACTTGGTAAGAGGGGTCATGGAAATAGTGTGATGAGGGAACATGAGGAGAGCGGCTTCCCAAATGGAAGTGGAGAGGCGTTCAAACAATTCGGAGGCGCACGAGAGGGTGGAGAAGGAATCATGGGGGAGCAACTGTCTGAGATGGTGGGTGAAAAGATCCTAGTCGCTGCTGTCGAAGCAAAGGGAGATATAGGGGGGCAGGAGAGGAAGGGGAAGGGGAGTGGAGGGGGATGAAGGGGACAACTGGATGGTGAGGCTAAGAAGAGCATGATCTCTAGGGGGAGCAGGGTGATGGAGAAATGGTTGATAGAGGAGATGAAAGAAGGACTGGAAAGGGCATAATCCACAGTGCTCGACCCCCCACCATGAGGCCAGCAAGTGAAGAACCTAGAGTTGGGAAAGCAAGGAAGACCATTTAGAATCACCAAGTCTGAAGAATCGCATAGTTGGAGAAGGTGGCAGCCGTATTTCGTGAGGGGCCCCAATGTGTCGTTGGAGGATCTCTGAAGTCCCAAAATAATCGGATCTGACTCATCAATGCACATCGTGTCCACAACCCGGTTGTGGAGAGGGGTCTACAAATCTCTAGTCCGTGCGTTGAAATCCCCAATAATAAGAATATCACCAATTGTAGAGAACTAAGAGATGCTGTCAAATAAGACCACTAGGGGTCACCATCATGCCCACTATGTATGGCATAGTATGAAGCCGGGGGAAAGTAACACACAAAAATGAAAGTGCCTTTGAGGTGTGAGGTCATTTGACCCACACGGACCCAAAAATATTTGGCATAGGTGTCGGAGAGAACAACCGAGGTAAGATCCCGGAGTCGATTGCTAACTAGGCAAGCGACCCCACTGGACCCCCTAACACCCCTAGAGCACTTGACCTCATCCCTAAAAGTTGATAACCAGTGGATGCCTGTGACACCTGGTAGAGGACAAGAAGGGCTCTCATGATTCTCTGTCACGAACAGGAGATCAGCCGACCCCAGTGCATCCTAAAGTAAACCTGGCATGGACCACAACATCCCATTACTATTCCAGCAATTGACATGTAGGGGGTCCCCTCCAAGATCCCCCACACCCAAGTGCTACCAACAAAACCAAAGAATGAGAAAGAAAACTAAGGCCGAGAAGGAGGAATTTAGGGCAGAAGTAGAATAGTTGCAAAGAAAAAGGCTACCTAAGAACAATTATATAGAATCAAGCAGATCAACACACTCAAGAGAAAGCACAAAAGTAATTGAAGAAGAACTTGAGGAGGAGGTAGAGAAAGAGCTTAAAGAAAATCAAAGAGCACAAGAGGAGTTTTAAAGAAAAGGGAAATAGGAAAATATCAAGGCAGAATAAGAGCATTAAAAAATACAAAATAAAATGGAGAGGAAGTAGGAGGCAGCTATAATATTGGAGAAACAAAGAAAATAACATGAAATCAAAGCCCTCAAGAACAAACAAAAGCAAGAATAAAAGAGTAAAAAGGAAAGAGAAAGAACTTACGAGAAATAAGGAGGGGGAAGACAAGAAGATCAAGCAAGAAGATGGTGATAGGAAGAGAATTGCAGTGGCCCAAGAAATCAGAGGATCGAAAATTAATCCAATAGCATGGGTTACCAATGCAAATGGCCTGACAAATGACACCTCTAGAGGACAAGCCAAAAGAGACATTGAAAACACCTAAAGGAAGAAAGCATAGAGAAGAGGATAAGGGGACCGAGGAGGTATAATAAACAAATGACGATAGAGAGGAAGATGAATCCCTGAAGGTAGTGGAATAGGGAGAAATATGGAAGGTGAGAGCACAGAAAGAGAATAGGATGCTGATACCACATCAAAGAGGAAAGGTCACCAACTTGCATTGCTCTTATAATTCACTTGCCATGGGAAATTGGTGGCATTCTTACTTCTGGAAGCACTAATCTCCCCTGATCTCTTCGGAGAGAATACACATCGTAGGCTACCAGAGGGAGTCTTTCTTCCTGTTATCAATTGCCCAATAAAACACTTCTAAGGATTTAGTAAAACATGTCCACCTTCCAATTTTTTTTCAACAATCTTGATCTTCCTAGCAAAGGGAAGATCGAGCTTATTGAATGTCAATATCTTCTTTAAAAACAATTCTAATATCCAGTGCCAGTGCTCATTCATATTTAGGTTTGTGCAAAATGAAATACCAAAATATCGAATAATTTCTCCTTGTTTAATGATTTTCAATCCTTGGTTTATCTACAGGGAAGAGTCATCCTGCCAAATGAGCAATTTTTATTTTTTTCTTTGCTCACCACTGGGCAGTTAGGCCCAGGAAAGGTCTCCACACAAATCATTGGACTTTCAACTGATTGCTATGGAAGCTTGGGAGTTAAAGTTGAGTTATTGCTTCCTAGCTTTTCTTTTTAGATTTTTAGTTTTAGTTGTTGGAGTTCGTTTTAGCACTCCTTATTAACTATTCTTGCTATAATTTTGAGTTGCATAGATCTATCACTTTGTTAATCCCTGGTTATTAACACGATTGCTTTTTTCTGTCCTTTTCAAATTATAGCCATAACATAATGGATTGACTGAAAACAGTGCAATGCAATCTAGATTGAGAGACACTTAATTGTGTGATACAGAATTTCTGCTACGTATTTTCTTCTAGGACATTAAGTTCTTTGATCCTAAAGACCTGGTGGATTATGCAAAATTGGTGAACTGTAAGTTGATATGCATATGCCCATTAGTAAGAAATGAGTTGATCTGTGTTCTTTGTTCGAACTGAACTCTGTCTGGATATGCATTCATCAAATTCATTTTGCTTGTTCACTATCAATTGATGCAAGTCAGATTTTTCATTTTAATTTTATTAATATATTCAGAGTCTCTTTCAGTAATCCAGTAATAGATTTAGGGTATGTGATTGGGTTTACTACTTAAAGAAATACTTAAATTCGTCATTCAGTTGATAATGGATCATTTAGAATTCATAATCTAGTAATATATTGGTAATCCAGCATCTTTAAGTAACCAGTGGCATATTCAATATATTCTAGACAGTTCCAATTTATAATAATATTTTTATTTCTATTGAAATTAATGATGGATGAAGTGTAACCCAATGCTATATTATTATTTTCCACTCTCTTTTCCTTTCACTCATAATGACTGTAGAAGGGGTCAAATCAGGATATGTGGTTTTAAACTTTGTTTTATTTATGTGACTTGTAGTAGATCCAATTTTGGTATTATTATGAATGGATAAAAAATTCATATATATATATATATATATATATTTAGTGTTATGTATTTAGAATCCTTTAAAAGCTACCGTCTATAGAATGTTATTTTGAAGTAAAATTGCCCACTCAGCTAGCAACTTAAAAGCTTTTTGAGGCTATTTTAGCACTGGCATCTTTCTATTATAATTTATAATTGATCATTAGCTCTGAACTGAATTGAAACATGCTTGGATCTCAGAATGATCTCAAATAGAGAGTCTGCAAGGCGGTCAAGGAGAAGAAAACAAGCACACCTAACTGACCTTGAGCTGCAAGTATGTCTTCTATTTTCATTGATCTCCTTGAAATTTTCATTGAAAATAAAAAATTTAGCTCTTATTTTATTGGCTTTTATTATAAATGTCTTTAACAGGTTGCACAGCTAAGAGTAGAAAACTCTTCTTTATTTAAGCGTTTCACAGAAATCAGCCACAAGTACAATGAAGCTGCCATAGATAACAGGGTATTGAAGTCTGATGTGGAAGCACTGAGAGCAAAGGTTTGCAAAACAATTTTTAATTTATTGCTGCCTTTTCATGTTTTAGACTTCATTTCTAATCAATTTTTATCTAGCATTGATATTAGGTCTCAGCAGCTATTTAATCTTTTTGAATTTTAAGTACAATCTCTGATGCTTTAAATTTAATAACTCATCCATGGAACTCATCAACGTATATTCTTTCCCTAAGAGGTGTCTAGATGGTCTGATTCAGAAGCTATCAAACAATCAATCTTATAATGCTTTCATGATCTTCAACTAGAGTAATTGTGTAGTTTTCCCGATGGATCAATACTACAGTGTTCTTCTCTGATGATTTCAATAAATTATTATAAATGGAATATTTTCAAGAAGATAGCTAATAGGTTTTGACTCCATAAAGTTGCCCAACAATTTTTCATTGGTGGGAAAATATCATTTAACATGTAAATTAAGAAATATGGTCATTAAATCCCTGCAAAATTAAAAAATCGAATTCAGGCAACAATGTAGGAAAGTATAACTTGTGTGAGTTTGATGAAAGTAATAAGGTGGATGCTTTTCTTTTTATTTGTTAAATATGTAAATTGAGTGCTTTGTAGTTCATATAAATAGTTTCTTCTCTTTTTGTACGAGTTTTTTACAGAACTTGTCCCCATCCTTGCAAATCATCCATGAACTTTGTTATTGTCTAAAATAAATGAGAATTCTACAATCATGAATGATGGTTGTAATATTGTTACTGTACTTGTATTTGAAAATTGAAACCTGCTAAGGGATAAAAATTATTGAGAATGTGATAAGTGAACTTTATGAAAGTGCAAACAGATTGGTAACAGCTTTACCATCATCTTCGCTGTTGACTGCGGGTAATTTTAAGCTAAGTGTTACTGACCCATCCTCACCACCTAACCTTAGTGAACATATCAAAATCAAAATCTAATAGCTGTAGTCCAATGTAGAAATTTAGCTTATAAGGATTGAGCTTCTTGCAGATAGATGAAGCTGCATGGTTTACATATTAAAAATGAGATTAAAATTTTGGACTATTTTCCAACAGATTTGTAATTACACTATGTGCTAGAATGGCAGTAAATGCAAAATTAATGCTAAAAAAAGAATGATACCGTAACTTTGATAAATTGTGCACTTAACCAATGTCATTTTCAGCCTTCAAAAATATATTTTCCTGCAATGTTATTTACCGTTTCATATCTCATGTTAAAAGCATGAGATAGTTAATTGTATCCCTATCGGATACTTAACAAAAGGGAAACATTTGCCAATATTTTAGTATCCAAGAATTTCTTGAGTATTTGATTGTAGACAATATTCTAATACTCCACAAACATTGGGGTAAGAATCATCTCTGATAAACATCCGTGAAGCCTATCATCATGGTTCAGTGTTTATTTATAGCTTACATCAGCTGATAGAAACTCTAAAATATGAAAGAAGCTTCCAGTATCAGAGGGAATAAAGGACTCAATAATCACATAATATTAGACTCCTAAGCTTTTCAAAAAATTGTTTAGTATATATTTAACTGCCACGTTATGACGGCAGCATTCTCAGCAGATTCATAATACAATGAGAAGGATCTTCTTACGTTTCAATTTTTGTATATATCAAATGTCATTTTTAAGCTTTCAAAAATATCTTTCCAGCCATATTTTATCTATTGATTCACTGCCATGTTTTATCTATTGATTCACTGCTGATGTTAAAATGATGAAAGAATTAATTGGACCAAATACTTAACGAGTGGTACATATACCAATATTCTATCATTCAAGAATATCTTTGTATTTGATTGCCAACAATTTTCTAATTTTCACCCATAAATATTGGGGTGAGAGTCGTCTCTGAAAAACATCGTGAAACTTATCATCATGGTTCAGTGCTTAAATATGACATGGGCAGAAAGAAGCTCTAAAATATGTAACACCTCAAGTCTACCCGCTTATGAAGACTAGTCAACAAAAAAGGATTGTGGCAATAACGTGTAAGCCATATCTGTGAGGCAATAATGGTAAACTAAGTCAAAGCCAAAAATTTAGCAATTGATTTAATGGCTTTCTTAGCAAGCAGTATTTTCATCTTAGGTGAGACTTCGTAGTATATGGTCCATATTTGGGAGTGGCAAGATATGTTATTGTCGTATACCTGCTCAACCCATGCTGAATGTTTGGATTAAGTCAGATTTTTATTGGCTTTCTGAATTATTATGTGCATCTGTTACTTAGAACATGGTCAGGAATCCAGTACGCTGAACTTGAATTTGGTGCAACTCTTGTCAGGTTAAGATGGCTGAAGATATGGTTTCCAGGGCTTCTGCTGCTGCTACTATAGCTCATCCACTTCGAAATGCATCTCAAGTACAGTCAACTGTCAGCTTGCAATACCCTGGTGGACTATTTGACTCACCTGCAAGTAGTGTTGTGCAAGGAGATGAGGGACTTTACATGCATACAGGACAGTGCCCAGACACTCAGGGTTCATCCTTAACTCAAGCTGTTTCTGGTATGAAACAACAGAACAACGAACCACAGCTGCATCCTGCTGGAACTAAAATGGGGCGTACTCCTTCAATGCAGAGGGTCGCAAGCTTGGAACATTTGCAAAAACGGATCCGTGGTGGAATGACTTGTGGATCAATGTCGTGGGGTGGAAGTTGGGATGTTGAGGGCTCCTCCGTGATTGAAAATAGTGAACATTGATATGAACTCTTTGCAATGATCCCTTAATGGCTAATTCATGTTTCACCGTGGAATAAATTTACTTTTGTGTTGTTGATCTTAAAACTGAATATGATAAGACAGGCTCTGGCTCTGGTGTTTGGTACAGACGTGATATATCCATTGGTGGCTTTAGATTTGCAGAATATAATCTGTTTATGTGTCTTGCAAAAACATACAAAAGTACTTATTAAATTGGTTTCTATTAATTGTATATAATCATCAAAATATTGTGCATGTTTCTGATGATTGCACTCCCGTTATGACTAGCTCTTTACCATGTTCACAGTCCATATAATGATGGAACTGTTTCTTAATTTAAAATTTAGTAAAATCAATAAAATTTATGTAATGATTTATCTCGTGTGCTATACATTGATTTATGTCAGAAAAATGAAATATTCATGCGGTGAATTGAAGTACAAATTTCAAGAACTTAAAAGTTCATAATACAAGTCCGTTCATCTTATAATTTTAATATATAAATTTTGGTTATTTTAGGTGATATATAACAGAAATTTGCATCATGATTTGGATTTTGGGAGGTGATAAAAAACTGAATTTTGCCTAAAAATGAGTATTTGCATTTGTGCGTTCTGTTTGTTATGGTGTGCATTCGTTGCATCTTCACATCATGAGGATGGACTTTTAGTTAGTTCCGCAATCAAGCATGTTTGGGATAAAAGACAAATCTTTGCAGAGGCTACTAAGTTGATCTGATGTCAATATCACTTCCTTTTCTATTTTGAGTTTGTTTGGAATTGGAAGTTATATTTGTGTTATATGCTTAATGCAACACAGTATCACTTTCTTTTTTATCCATACTTATTAGTTCTTTGCATCTGTTCAATTGGGGGAAGTAGATGACCCGGTTTCAAAATAGGACACATCTTTCGTACTTGTTAATTTTATGCATCTGTATGGAAACGACACTTCAACTGATCTGGGTTCAAGATAAGAGAACAAATCCTTCCAGATCTCTTTTTTACATGCTCTTATAAAGATAAAGTATATTGATATTTAGAAAATATTAAAAAATCATGAGAGACAGCTGTAGCAAATCCACTAGTGTTGGCGTATTACAATAATATCTTACAGTTTTAGTTAGTTTTTTATCTGTTTTAATAACTGACAACGGTTATCTCCGTTGATCTTCTATGTACCGACTATTAAAGGCATCTTTCTGTTTTGAATAAGCATTGCATTCTGATCCAATTGAATACCGATTGTCATCTTAATAACAATGTTTAGGTTTTTGTATTCAATCTGCAATTAATATAGCATCTGATCTTTCATTTTGGTATCAGAGCAGAGATAAATCCTTACCCTGTGAGATGTATTGTCATCTTAATAACAATGGTTAGGTTTTTGTATTCAATCTGCAATTAATATAGCATCTGATCTTTCATTTTGGTATCAGAGCAGAGATAAATCCTTACCCTGTGAGATGTAAGGTGAGACGCATGGAGTATACAAGACATGCCTGTCCCTCTTGTGATTTCTAAGTTTTTTGTTAGAGGCGATTCAATATTAAAGCCCGTGTGTATAAGGATCCATTGAAGGTTATGTAGAGGCGTGGCAAGAAGATGCAAGGCGTACAAATCAGAGTAGATGTGTAAACTCCCGACTCTGTCAACCGTTTTTCAATGATTCTTTGCTGTTTGTTCCACCATTCTATTCCACTAACTATTGTGGTGCAAAATGGACGGCTATTATAATGTTTACTAGTTCCTGATTTCATTTTATGCTATTCGGATCAAGCTTGAATCTGCACTGATCTTCCTCCGATCACCATGGTAAACCGTTATTCATTTATCCTAACGGTAGTTACAACACTTTGGATTTGAGATGACAGCTACAAATAAGAAATTCTTGTGCAAATTGAATCTTGCATGATCCGAGACCTAGTGCGCAGTTTATGGATTGAAGATCTGGCGCTGGAGAAGGACGCATACGAAGTGGCAATAATACAAACATATATAAGGTGTCTGGTGATGGTAAGTGCTGAGCATGGTATAGAATTTTATTATTGTAGTTTTCTTTTTCCTTAAAAACATCTGCTGAACAGGGTATTGCAAGTCACGAGGAAATGATAAGTTGAGTTAAATTTATGAATTCTTTAATTGTTGGTTGTTCATATGCTTGCTCAATTTGGAATAGCGGAATACATTGCTGAAATAAAGGTGTATGTAGTTCTTGTGAGATTGTTGGCTACTTGAATTTTGTGAACATATGGCATTGAAACTTCCAGTAAAGATTGATTCTTGAATGATCAGAGGCTTGATGGAAGAATTCAGCAGTGGGGGGAAGAATTCAAATATTATTACTCTTTGCAGTTGATGTTCTCTATTTCCTTAATTTTGGTTACACTTTTTGTGTGATGAGTGTGGATCAAAGAAGAGATTTATTCTTGAAACATTGCACTTATTTTGGAAAGATATGGAAAATAAGGGTATATTTCATTTTGAGAGGAATATGGGCCTATCGTTTGTTAAACTCAATATTGTCATCTTTGCACATATGCTAAACATTGATTGTATTCTCGAAGCCATCCATGCTACACTTAAGCCATCCTTTATAATTTTGGATGTTACATTTGGAATTTAAAGAGTAACGACTTATAGGAGGCTAGAGGCAATGGAGGCAAGAGGGCACCTATCATCCTGAGCTAGCTTCTTGCTCAGGGATGATTCATTGCATGAGAAGCAATATATTTGTTTCCCTAAAAAGCTAGGGCTTGACAAATTTTTCCTTGAAGAAAAGAAGAGACTTGATATATTTGTCCTTGAAGAGAAGAAGGCGTTTGACAATTGTCTCTGAAGAAAAGAGGAGGCTTGATATACTTGTGTCCCTAAAGAGTAGAGGGGGCTTGACATCATGATTGTCCCTTCAAGGAGCGAGGGGGGATTTGAATATGATTTGTCAAGCACTTGAGGAGGCGTTAGACACACTCGGAGATGTGGACTTTCGAAGGAAATGCGTCTCATGTGCAGGCATGTCAGTGGTGATTTGTGCAATAGAGGAGAGGTTGTTTCCACAACACTTGACGAGGCGTTAGACACACTCAGAGGAGATGTAGACTTTTGGAGGAAAGGTGTCTCATGTGCAGCACTAGAGGAGACATTAGACACACTCGAAGAAGTGTAATTTTAGAGGAAATGTGTATCATTGTGCAGGGGAGGTGGGAACACTAATGTTGTGCAAACGGTTTCAAATTTTTCTGTCAAGAGATCCACTGATGCGGTCAATTTGGTTTTTTTGAGCAAGGGTGGTGAGGAGATCCATTGGTGCAGTCAATTTGGTGTTTCTTGAGCGAGCAAGGAGGATTGGTGAAGGTGCTTCATCAAAGTGTCCAGAGGGTTGGTTTTAAAACCCTTGCAACTTCCACTCTTCCTCAGATTATTGTAATAAGGGGGGGAATGTTGGCGTATTACAATAATATCTTATAGTTTTAGTTAGTTTTTTTATCTGCTTTAATAATTGACAATGGTTATCTCCGTTGATCTTCTATGTATCGCCTATTAAAGGCATCTTTCTATTTTGAATAAGCATTGCATTCTGATCCAATTGAATCCCAGTTGTCATCTTAGTAACAATGTTTTTTGCTTTTGTATTCAGTCTGTCATTAATATAACATCTGACCTTTCAACTAGGTGAAGTACAATTTGATTAAAGATAAGATGGTTGTGAGAGTACATATAATAATGAATAACTCAAGTCTATATCCTATAAAAGATATGATACAAATGGTATAGGCAATCAAAGGTAAGTACAATCAAAGACTAAATTGATTATACTATTTAAAAAATTGCAGTAAATAGGGGAAAGGACCCAGTACTTGCACACTCTAACTTCGCGCACTTGTAGATTGTAAACAATATGTCAGATTTCATCAATTTTTTTAATTGTCTGTGTATGTGAGTTAATTATTTAAAGCTAAGGTTTCAACTTCTAGGTATTCACAGATCTCTCTATAGAAACCATTGAACGTAGAGTAGTCAAAAAGTGGTCATTTCATTGTGTCACCCAATACCCACTATGTTCTTGCACCAATAGTCGTTCACTAAAAAATGCCAGTACTTGTGGCCAAATGTCCTAGTAGTCGTTACAAAATGTCCCAATAGTGGTGCACAAATGGGCCAATTAACAACTGAAAAAGCTAAAAAATTATCGGCCATTGGTACATGTGTTATCATTTTTGGGGCTCCTTTAATATTAGTATTTGGGGGGTCAAGATGACAAAAAGGTCATAGTTATTGGACCCCCTAACTGTTATTGGGTCCTTTCCCCTGTTTTTTTTCTCAAGAACAACTTTTATAATGTTTTGAAACAAAGGAGAATTCAGTATTGGGACCTTTGTGGTTAATAGGCTATGACTTGCTATGAGTACACTTATTTTCCTCTAAAGCCCCTCTCATCTTTAGTTGAATAAATATATCTAGTTTAGTCAACCAATTAACTTTTTGCACATTCCTTCACTACTTTGTTAGTCTCTGCCCTTATAGGTAGAGAACTAATGTTTTCAGTAGAACAATGGTCTATTTAGTTTTCAAAGGCGGGGATAAATTTTTGGTCAAAGTGTATAGTTTTTGTATAGTATGGGTCATGTAAATTTAAAAAATAATTTTTCTTGCGATTTTTTAAAATTAGTTGATTGGTCGGTTATATTTTTCCTCATGGTTTTTTTGTTTTAAATGTGAAAATTTAGGAGAAAAAGAAAAGAGGGGACCCACATTTGTTGCAATTATAATGTAGTGGTTGGTGGAGTAAATACCTCTGGCAGTGGTAAATGCTATAAATGTCATTGTGGTAAATGTGAACTGCAACAATGGTAAATGCAATGTGATTTTCCCTAGCTCGCATTGGTTTTGTTGCATTGTTTTTATTTTGCAAGCACAAAGGAAGGAGCAAAGTAAGGTTTGTGAACACGAGTTTAGAGCTAGATTTCAAGGATTGGGAATGGTTTTTGTTGTTTCATTACCAATTTTATCTGATGCATATCTTGGTGTCTATTGTGATAGTTTTTTGTTTCGTTGTTAAATTGATTTGTGTTGTTTTTGATTGTTTGGTGGGTTTAAATTTTGTTTGTTTTAGTGGACATGATTTTCACTTTTGCATGAAGAAGTTGTTGAGACGAAATAGAATGAGGAAGTTAGAGGCAAATGAGGGTTTATAGGTATGATGATTGTTTTCTTTTTCGCCGTGTTGATGTAATAAAAATATATTTGTTTGTTTGAATTTTCCCTATATCATGGCCCAAATGTGTTAAAGCAGTAATAAATTTAGTCTGTGCCTTGCACAGATTTTGTTGCTTCAGGGATTTGTTTGGTGGTATTGCTCAGTTGTATGCTGTAAAACTTTTATTTTTGAATTCTATGAAATGTATTTGTTCAGTCCAAATTCTTGTATATGGTGTTTTTTGGGATTGAAATGGTTAGTTGCTATAGTTTTTGTATAGTAAAGACAATGTTCAGAATTGGGAGAAAAAAGGGTTGCACGTATACTGGAGACAATGCATTTAGAGGGTTGTGCATTATTTTATTTATGACGAAGGATGAGGATAATCCATGAAGTCTATATCATTCGATATAATCCAAACCAATACAAAAAAAAAAAGAACCAATAAACAATCAAATACAATCCATAGATTGCTTTAACAACCAAGAAAAAAACCAACACGCTACAGATCTGGCTATGCGACAAATAAACCTAAAACCATTTGAAATACCTCAAAATAGATCGTGAGCTTCTCTTCATAGACCTTGAGAAAACAAACTTTTCATTTTGAAGTCTATGTAAAATAGCTATTGGTTTCTGTTTTGGTTATCTTGTGAACTAAAAATGCTTTGGCAGTTATAGAATTTATCTGTGCCTTTTAAAGGTTTTGGGTTTTAAAACACTCTGCAAGAGATATTTTGCAAGTAGAATCCCTGGGTCATATTTTGCAAAATTTTTCTTTTCCAAATGTATGAAAAGTACTAGTTTGTTTTTTATTTTTTTTGTTTTGACTTTTCCCATAACTCAATCCATGGCAGGAAACCTAAAAAGTGCAACACATATAGGGAAAATATACATAGGTCAATTAACAAGAAGATATAATTGGGGGAAAAAAGACTATGTATGCAAAGTTTGCAATATATTTAGTAGGTTGTGCATTGTTTTATTTGTTGCATTTCTAGGTGGGAATATGTCAGTGGTAGAGTTAAACTTGAGGGGATTTGTTTCAGTGTTTATTATTTTCATTTTCATTTGTAGAATATGTTAAGTGAATATGTTAACACAGATATAAGATTAGTTAGTTTCTTTTATAGGTTTTGGGTTTTTTAAAACTTTGCAAGAGATATTTGTTCAGTAGAAATGGTGGGTCATATTTTGTAAAACTTTTCTTTTTGAAATGTGCCAAAAGTGTTTATTTGTTCTAGCTTTTTCCATATGTCAGTCAAAATATGTTTAAACGACGATAAAATTAACTTGTTCCTTTTATGGGTTTTTGGTTTGGAATAGATCATTTACAACGTATGTAGTTTATAAGCTTTCAAAATATTCTTTTATCTTTTCCTAAGCTCTGCTATATAAGCCATTTTTATAAAATGTGCTTGAATATATTTAAGCAGTTCTAGAATTAGTTTGTGTCTTTGATAGGTTTTTGGTTTTAGAAGTGCAACAGATATTTGTTTGGAAGAATAGTCAAGTTGTGTTTTGTATAAATTTTCTTTTTCAAATCTAAAAAAAATAATTATTTGTTGTGAATCAACCTATAAACAATATAGGGGATTCAAAATCCATTATTTTCCTTTGCAATTTGATAGATTGATATCAATTTTTTTGATCATGAAAGAAGATTTTTCAGTCAATAGGTATAGTTTTCATACAATATAGGATATGTGCATTTAGAAAAAAGATTCCTTGCAAAATTATTAAATTAGCTGATTGAACAACTATATATTCCCCAAGAGTATATAGAGTCTTGAGTGTAATTGCTTGGCTATGCATTGTTTGAGTTGTGTCATTAAATAGACAAGCAAATGTTGCTACTAGAGTTAAATTTGATAGGCTTTGTTTCAACATTCATTATTTGCATTTTCAATCGAAAAATGGTCTGAGAAGGAATGGACCAAGATCTAGCAAGAGGCAAGGGAGGGTTTTGAGGTATGATGATTTTTTTGTCCGCATTGCTTGATTTATCTGGTATTGAATGCGACATCTAAAGAAAGCAATGTGAAGTAATTGGATTATGACCAAAAAAAAATTTGAATAGTATTGTCATCTCATTTACTACATCTTTTTTATTCATTACCTTTTTATAGTCTTTTAGAATTACATCATTCTTAAAGTTGTTATATATTTATTGTGTATGATGTGCTAATTTTATATAACATATGGCATGTGTCCTTTGCCTCGAAGCATAAGCTAGCTTAGATTTTGAACGATAAGTTCTCATGCCTTGTTTTTAATCATATTATGTTTGAAGAAAACTAAATATGAAACCTTATGCACAATGTGATAGCTTATATGACATAATCATCAGCTAGGTTAAAGATCATATGTAATTTTTTTTCAATACATATTCATTCTTTTTTATGTCAACGTTCAAATTAAAAATGTGAAATGAGAATCAATTTTTGGTCCAAATAGAGGATAAATGTGGATTGTAAGCAATGAGAATTCAAAACTATTCAAAACCCTCCCTTTCCTCACTCTTTGTGCTTGCGGAAGAACAAAACAATGCAAGATGAAAAAAAAACAGATTGCATTTACCTTTGTCACATATATTCACTGCAACGCCTACTATATTGGTTACACTTGCAATACACGTGGGGCTCCCTCTTTTTACCTCGTTCCAATTTTTCACATTAAAAACAAAGAGAAATAAGTAGGAAAATAATAGTTGGCCAATAAGCTAATTTAGACACTCGCAAGGAAAATTATTGTTCAGATTTACATATTGATACTATTTAAAAAGTGTACCCTTTGCTCAACAAATTACCTATGCCTTTGAAAAGCTTGTAAAGCATTGCTTTACCAAAAAATGTTGCTTTTTGTGTTTGTGCTTTGGAAATAGAACTAACTCAATAAGCAGATATTATAGAACAAGCTTGAAAAAGAGAAAGACATGTTTTAAAATAGTGGTAGGGTTTTTGAAATCTTTCCTTGTATTTGATAAGGGAGTGATGAACTGAAAATCTATTGTTTTCTTGCATAAAAAATGTCATAGCTGATCATTCTCCCAGACATTTACTTGTTTTAAGTGTTTTCTATTTATATATAAATTGATAAGCACTACTTTTGAAAAAATCAAGTATCATGTATGTTTAGTTCATATGTAAAATTGATTTAGGTTAGCTCATCTTTCATTTGGCTATTGCAAGCCTGTTTTATAAGACGATAAAAAATTAGTTTTTAATATGTATTTAGAATATTTTGTTGTTTCTGACTATTCATTGTCATTACCATATTATTGAAATGACTTGCTCAACATGACTTGGCAAAAGATAGGAGACGATACTAAGAGCTTTATATAGATCATGTTTTGAAAATTACCTATTGTCCATTTTTGTTGTATGTTGAAGTTTGATGCAAATTTTAGCTTGCATATCATATGCATTGTTTTACATACCATATCTAGTGGTTGCCAAGATATACATTGGTTTTTCATAAGCGTATGTAAATCTTGATATGTTTTGGTAGTTTAAAACCTTATCTTGATAATTTGAATTATACTGGAACTTTTTGTAGGCCTTCTCTATAGCAAGGCAACAAATTTAAAATCTATATGCATTTCCAATATTTTGGTGTTTGATTTGTCCATTGGCATTGTGATTTGGCATAGCTTGAATGTCCTATATTTATCTATACTTTTGGCTGGGCAATAGAAAGCTTATAATTCTTTCTATTCATAAACAAGTCAAATAGGCACGCCAATAGACATGAACTAACAACATGAAAAAAAACAATCATCATACTTGTAATACTATCTAAAATTTGTTAGTGGAGACAAAGCATATGAACTATTCTATAGATTTGTCAAATTGTTTCCCTAATTCTTAAAGATTAATTTTTTTTCAAAATATTTATAGCTTATACTGGTTATATTCTTGCTATTGTTTTGAAAATTGTAATATTAAGAATCAAAAAATGAATTGTCCAAAAAGTTTGGCAATTTCTATATGCTATATCCATTGTTTACAAATTATGAAATTGATCACGTTCTTTGTCTCTACTAACACATTTTTTTGTAAGAATGAGCATAGACAAAGAGGCAACACATAGTCATATACAAAAAACATGCATAAACACCAATATGTAGCTTAAGTCTTTGGCTTTAGGTATGATGGATTCTCCGTGTTTTGCTAATTTATGTTTCTAATATGCATTTATAGTTGGTTGTATGTATAAAAATAGACTTCTAGTCATTTTAGCATAGCATAATCTACATTCATGTGTGCAGATATATTTTGTGAAGACAAAAAAAATCATTAACCAGAGACAACAATAACATTGCATTGCCTCATTCAAGCATTTTGCAGTTTGGATATTATACGAAAAACATGTTTACTTATTTTCATCTCCCTATTCCTTCACTAAGAAATAAAGAAATCTGAAATAAAAACCAATAATGTATTTACATGGGAATGTAGAATTGTTATTGTAAATATAAAGGACATGTTTTCATCTTTGTTGGAAAATCAAACTTGTTTTCCAAACTACAAGTAAGCAAAAAATGAAATGAAGGTATAACTTATCGGGCAGTGTAGTTTAACTATCTTTTGCTTTGTAATTGCATTGTGAAGCGATTTCTTTAGCGAATGTTTTTGAAATCACATATAATTTTTCCATAATGTTTGCAAAAATTGACACAAAAGGGGAAAAATTTCAACCCAATTGAGATAGAAATATATGAAACATATAACCATCAAGAAATAATATCAATAGATGAAGCCCTTGCCAATGCACAATATTTTCAAATCTATAATATCAACTACACTATATGAGACTATATATTTGAAACAACCCATGTCTTTCTCTATTGTCAATATACATCAAAGTAGTTGTGCAATGGTCTTGTAGACCATTTTTTGCATTGCCTACGCAATGGTTGTAGCAAAGCCATTCACTCATTTGAGCTTGAGCTGTAGCCATCAATGATTTATGAATTGTATAAAAATATATGAAAAGGACTCATATTTACATAGGATGAGGCTTTCAACAACAAAAATCAGTGCAATTGGTGAGGTTGGGTTTTGCGGTGACCTCTTCTGTGTGAAATGGTTAGCATGATGGATAGACATATCCATATGAATATTGTCATCAGCACACAAACGACCATGCTAGCATTTTAATAAAAAAAACATCTCATAATACAATATCAATGCTTTTCTATGATGCAAATCCTATTGTTGGACATTATGAACCTATCTTTTCAAGGAAAAGCTTGGAAAACTACAGTAGAAATGTGCATATGCATTTTCCAATCAATGGTTGCAACTTTGACTATGCATGGAGCATAATTGCACATACAAATTTAACAATATTGGACTTTGTTGTGCCCATTCAACTTGTGGTCCATGTGGCAAAAGAATGTTTGGTGCAGTGGCTTCCTTGGCTGACGCACATATTTTTGCTTCGCGATTATATACAACTCAATCATTTGCAAATGCATTTAAGGCACAAAATAATTTATCACTGGCATGTTTGAGGACAATTGACCAATGCAACCCATTTGACATTGATTTATAGACTTGGGATGCCACATCCAAAGAGAAGAGTGGAAGGTTCAAACTTTACATTGTTGTGACTTTCACATATTCTTGAAATAAGTATATATGCTTGGAAAGAAATCCCATAAATGTAAGCAAAATAATATTGCAATTGCAATTTACCAAAATGTATCATAAAACTGATTTGCTTGCAACATAATTCAAAGCATTGTCATTATGAACCATTACAATGAACAAGATAAGCCATGACCATAATGCATAACTATCATCTTTCTGTGGAAATGAAAAAAAACTATTGTTGTACTTGTATTAGACCAAATAGAGAATATAGCAAGTAGTGAAGAAACAAAATTAGGACTTCAAACAAATGTAGTTATTTCTTCAGAAACACTCAAACCAACATGCAAATTGCAATATACGGCCAAAGAAAAATGCTCACTGTGATCAATAAAAGTTGCAATGTGTCGTAAAGAGAAAGAGAAAAGTAATATAAATAATGAAAAAAAGACTAGAACAAACAATTTACCAAACCACATAACTAGTTGCCACAAAGTAATTTTTTTTCCATTGGTATAGGCGAAACAAACTTTGGCATGCCAAAAACAAAAAATAATTGCAAGACAAGAAAGCAAAAGTGAAAAAAAAAAAAGATAAAGTACAAAAAAATTTAATATTTACATGACAACAATCAATGACACACCTACTTAACCATGCACTATATGCGAAATGTTGAGCTTTAGGAAAAAGATGTCAAAGGCCAACAATGCTTTTGGCAATGCTTCCTCTTCGCTACTCAAGTTGTAAAGTGCACAAAAAAATAGTAATTGGAGAGCTAGTTTGTAGACAATGACAAAGGTGCAATGCACACATAGACATTGTTCAATCATTGGCCTCTTTAGAAGAGAGGTTTGTCTCTCTACGTATCATTTTTACAGAGGATGAGATCCACTTCACAATTCAATGTTGTTTTGCCTTCCAAACCTAGATATGACAATCTTGGGTGCCCAATTTGGACATGACTCGTATAAAATGAAAAAAATCCTCATTTGGATTTAGTCATGCTTTGCAATATATTTTGGAGAGCACTAGAGTTATTCATTTCTTTCTTGGACTTAAATCCGCTAATCAGTGGATGCTCAAACCCCATAGAAGTTGCATTGGGAATAAAGAAATTAATTATCTATTATGTTTCTGGATACAACTGTGTGCCATTTTTTGCCATCAATGTTTCAAATCACACTTTCTGATCCTTCATCAAGATGAGAAAGAAAGTTGCAAGAGAAATAATGACTAGCTTGCAGATCAAAACATGGTAAAAAAGAGGGCTGTGGAGAAACTTAGCACAAAGTTCCAAGAAAGAGAACAAAATCAAAGAATTTTTTGAAAAAACAAAGAGAAAAAGGATAAATAAAGAAATAAAATGAAAAAAAAACAAATTTAATAAATTACAAAATAACAAAAACTAAATCACTCGATAAAATAAAAATGAGATTTAAAAAAAAATCAAAAGGAAAGGGAAAAAAAGAGAACATTAAAATAATTATATATATATATATATATATATATATATATATATATATATATATATATATATATATATATATATATAGGTATTTGGTGTTTGGACACAACAAGTGTTTAATGAATTAGCTACAAATTGGATTTATAGTTTTGGATGTGAGCTACTATTGCAGAACAAAAATTCTACTATACTAAAATATAATGAAGGATATACTCAGAATTGAAAAAGGACAATATTATAATATTAATTCTTTTAGAAAAATAAAACAATACTAAACTACATAAAGCTTGGGATTTTTAAATTTTACTGTGCCAAAAACCAAAAGTGAAGGGTGAGAAGAACCTGGAAATAAAAGATAAAAATATCTATCCAAAACACCAATGCTTTGTGTAAACATTCTTGCATCACACTATCATCAAATATCAATCACTCTAGAGTGCACAATACTTGTTAAAAAATTTATTTGACCTACAATCACATACAAGAGTTGCTTAGGGTATGCCCTTGTCAAAACTTCAGTTTGGTCTTCCAACTTTCATAAACAAGCAAGGGAAAAATAGATGATACAAATGTGGGCTTTAAAGAGCTAAGTGCATTAAGGACTGCAAAAAAAATGACAAGTAAATGTATTTGATAATTATGTTAACCTTCATTTAGAGAGAAACCCACCATTACATGCAAATAAAACTAATGATAATAGATTTTTAATTTTACATAAAAGAAGTTATCTTACATTGAAGATAAACTAACTCTTGCACCTTTTAGGTTGTTGATTTCTTTTCTAACTATCATTTTCTTCATGCTTGGCCTCATGTATTGTAATGTAGATTCATTAGTTATTTCAATATAAAAAGTTAAGAATTTTGTAAAAGATGTTTAAAAAATATTTATCCTAGATGTTAATATGAAATGGAAGGGAGGTGATTGAACACATCACAAAAAGGGACTTGTGTGCTTTGGTAGTTTGCCGCGAGCAAAATGGGTGCTCTAAAAACATTGAACAAAAAATAAAACAAATGAAAGTACAATACTTACTTAAAATACAATCTACAAAAGAAAATATTAAAATAAATAATAAAACATATTGAAATTTGAATAAAAAGTACAAATTATATATATCATAGTAGTACATTGATACATTCAAATAGATATATAAGAATAAAATTTCCTTCTAGGAAAAAACTAAGAAAAATCAAACAATACAAGCCAAATCAAACATAGAAAGATAATGAAAATTAAGAAAATTGAATTTCAAGTTAAAAGAGTAAATCTAAAATGATAATATCAAATTCAAGAATTAAAATTGCCTACTGGAAAAACTGATAATTATCTACACCTTAATCCTTACAAATCATAATCAAGAACTAAAATTTGAAAAAAGCACCAAATGCATTTATATTTCTCAAGGGAAAAAAACAAAAAAACAAATACAAGCAAAATCAAACTTAGAAAAGTAAAGAAAATTAATAAAATTGAATTTTAAGTTGAAAAAATAAATCTAAAATGATAATATCAAATTCATATATTAAAATTGTCTACCAAAAAACTGATTATTATCTAAAAATAGATTAGCTTAATCCTTACAAATCATAATCATTAACTTTTTTTTTTTAAGAGTTAAGATATGGTGAAGTTTGTTTATCTTCTTTCTTTTCTTTTAGCATGTGTTCTTACACTTTTCTTTAGTATTATTGATAATTTGAAACTAATAACTAAATCAAATTATCTCATTTAATTAAAAATTTATAATTTTACCAATAATATTTATTTGACATTTTGTCAAACCTTCACATAAGAAAGTATTTAAATAGTATATAATAACCTATATTTAAAATTTATTATATAGTATAATAATCAATATATAAAATTAAAATTATGACTATATTCTATATTTAGAATTATATTTTTTTAATATATTTCTTTATATTATAATTTTTTAAATTTAATCTTACATTAGATTTCATTGTGTTTGTGAAGGTGTATTGATTTGTAATTCATTGAGAGTTTTTAAACCAAGAAGAATTTTTTTAGAATAGATAATCTACCCTAATTTATTCTATATATCTTATTATTTTATAATATTAGACATTCCATTCCATTCTTTTGTTTTGATTTCTTCACATTATCTCATTATTCTTTGAATTCTTTTATTGGAATGTTTTCCAATTTCCCTGTCTTGAAGAGCCCTCCAAACATGATATCTTGGAAAACTATAGACAATATGATAGTCTTATAAACGGTCTGCACAAAACAATATAGACAAAACAATGTTAATAGCTGCATGATATGAATACAGTTTGATTTATCACAGAAGAAAGCCATAACCCCATCATTGTCTTATCACAAATTGCATATTAGAGTAGGAGGACAAATTTGCTTTTCTTTGTGCAAAATTTGCTTATATATACATATATGTGTATGGTATTCATGGGTATTTAAGTATGTATATATAGTTCTTACACACTCTTTAATGTCTAATTTGTGTTTATCACAATCATGATTAACTTACAAATAATAGGATTCACATCAGTGATTTTCAAAAGTGAGCGAATGAGACTATAATAGGAAAGTTACAAAATAATCAATTGACTTATGGGAATTGATCCATCATTGAACTATTAGGTTTGCAGTTTTTTTCTTCAAACAAATGGTGGTAAATTGTGAATCAGACTCACACACGTGAATATTTACATAAAATTTGATAAATAGTACACTTAATTTTTTATCTTTTTGAAGATTGGGAAAATATTTTCAATTTCATTTAATATAATATTTAACATAAAGAAATAATTGAACAATTATTTGTTAAGTTGCTTCACAAATTTTGATAAATAATGTACACTAAATATTTTTTATTTATTTAAAGACATAAAAAATATTTTCAAACTCGTTCAATATAATATCTAACATAAAGCAATAGTTAAACAACTAATTGCTAAATTAGATACACA
This sequence comes from Chamaecyparis obtusa, assembly GCA_027943335.1. Classification (NCBI taxonomy): domain Eukaryota; kingdom Viridiplantae; phylum Streptophyta; class Pinopsida; order Cupressales; family Cupressaceae; genus Chamaecyparis; species Chamaecyparis obtusa. The sequence continues at coordinate 688,504 of BSBK01003081.1, forward strand.
AGTTTTGATATTTATAATACACTTAATTTTTTTTATTTCTTTTACTGATAATTAGAAAATATTTTCAAACTCATCCAATATAATATTTAACATAAAGAATAATTGAATACTTGCTAAATTATTTACACAAATCTTGATAAATAATGCACTTAGTTTTTTTTTAAAAAAAATTGGAGACTTGAAAATATTTTTAAACTCATCCAATATAATAATATTTAGCATAAAGAAATAGTTGAACAATTACTTGATAAGTTGTTTACACAAATATTGATAATATACTATTTTGTTTTGTTTACACATTTTTTAACTTTCAATTTTATTTCAACATTTTTTATAAGTTTCTATAGTATGCTTCCACTTTTTCTTTTGTTTATATCCATTAGATAGCTTCTAATTTTCAGAATTTTCTAATGAACTTGATCATGTTTTAACAATTTATCAAATTGTTGGGATTAAGTTTTTCATTTAAGAAATATGATGTCCCTATTTGACTTCCAAATTTTTCTTTGTATATGTCTTTCTTGGTCTATTTTTATAAGAATGTGTAAGTGATTCTATGATATGGCTAAGAACATGTAAAAGTCGAGTAACAAACTAGTCCAAGAATCTTGATTTACTTTTGATGAATCATAGAACAAATTAAAGGAATTAAATGATAAATAATGAATCTAAACACATTTACAATCATGAAAATTATCACCATGGTATGGTTGGACCTTATTTGGGCCCATGGTAATGTTTTTTGTGGCTTTGAGTTAATTTATTGAGAACTTGAGAAGGACATATTGATTTGTTTTTTTTGTGTTAAAACCTAACCATGAGAGTTAAATGTAGTATCCATAAATTAATGAATAGCATAAATAATATTTGTATTCAACTACAATGTCATATTAAATAATAATCAAAGTATTAAGACCAGCCTACATAAGTAGCGGAGTTGGCTTGGGCTGTGGGATTTGCTTCCCATGGGGATTGGGTTTGACTTCGAAGCTCAGACTTACTTGATCCACGTGGTTTGCAAGTGATTGCATGCATCCCAAGAGGATTAGTCTTGCCCCAACTTGCTCCTTCCTAGCCCCAACTTGGCAACAAGTAAAACCAAGGTAAGGTGGGTTGGACGTCGAGTCAGGTTGTGGGGATACCTCTAGCACACCAAAAAAAAGTCAAAATGTTAAGACCATATCTTTAGATAGGTATAAAGATGAATAAAATATTTTTTGATTATGATTAACATATTAATCAACCAAATTTCCATTTATTATCCTTGTGGGTGCAAAAAACTTAACCAAATGAAACAATAGTGTGCCCATCCCAACCATGTGGATCTGTCAAGCTATTCCAAAAATGATCTTATGAAAGTTCAACTTCATAAACTCTAGTGATGATTGGTTAACCAAGGATCAATTGAGGAATTATTCAATATAACTAGATATTTGCTAGTTCAATGTTCGGTCATAGACACTACCCAAAATAAACCTAAAAGGATATCAGTTCAATTTTTTTTCAAAAATAACATCACAATTAAATCCTAAGATGTGTGTTGTGCTTCTAATCCTCATCTTAATATATGTTAAAGTATTTTGTGTTTTTATTATAAAAGTAGAAAAACAAGGGTGTTAACCCTTTACAAAGATAGGCCAAATATGCTACTTATAATTGGTCAAGAATAGACCATTAACAACAAAGGCCAAAACAAATCACTTACAACATACTAGAAAAGCAACTAGTAACCCACATCAAGGGTGAGTAGAAAATTCACCCACAACTTGGAGAAGAGTTTTGGAAGAGGGGGAAGGACAATCTTTCTTTTGCTAACAAATAATAGTCCAAGAAATACTATCACTGGGAAAACCATCACAAGGGGTAACAAGTAGGAGATCATCTTAGTGAGATAGTCAGTTCAAGAAGCAAAGTGCTAATGAGAGAATATGTTATACACGAAAGGTTGGAATAGAGTAGGAGAAACATGTGAAGAAGGGTTCACATATTTAGAGGGGGTAACTTTAACATCAAGAGGTGGGGTAGGATCAATGGGGCCTATGGATCTACCATACAAACAACAAGTGGGAAAACATCATCCTAGGATAAATCTTCATCAACTTGCGAAGAGTCATAAAAATGAAGAATCAAAAGCCAATATATTCAAATGATTACGATTAGAATCCTTCCACCAAGTAGAAATGCCTTTATGTTGTGAGAAAAAACAATATGTGGCCAAGTGATTGGTAGAGAAGCACCGATAACATTAAAAGGGGAGACCCTCATAATCCAATTATTGAGTCTACAGTCTATCCCCAACAATGAGAACTACATCCCTAGAAAGAGTTATGGATACGTCAATATCAACCAAAATGTGTGCAAAAGTAGAATGACCCATGGATCAAGTGGTGGAATCCACCTTTAAGTAGTGGCCGATAGAGTTGTCAATTGCCTCAACACAATAATTCTCCCAAAGAACTAACAGGAAGAGTGAGAAGACAAACTCACACTAGATGCATAATGAATGGTTCAATAAGAGGGTTGAATGAGATTGTCCAAGGTTTGATTGAGAGAGAGTGACCACACCAAGTCCACAACTTTCTGAACACCAAATCGCAATCAACTGAAGAAACAAAAGGAGCAATAAAAAATCCCTTAGCACAAGGGAAAAGCTCAATGTTACCAATAACTAAGGGCTTCCAACAATCCATTATCCATCAATCAAGATTCAATAGAGAAGGAAAAAGACCAAACAATCTACATACCAACCTGAAATGTTGGTAGAAATCCACATTTGATCATAGCCACAAACCACAATAGGGGAGGTTTTGGCACAAGAAAGGGGATACAATTTTTTCTTGGGAGGAAGAGTGGAAATAGATCTCACAACATGAGAAAATATTCATCCATAAACAGCGAAATAGCCTTTGAGAGGGGGGGACCCCAACACCCACTACACTAGAATGTCTAGGAATAGGTTTACTAGAAGAGTGTTGATGATAACAATAGCACAAGCATCACCAAAAGTCCCAACCTGAACTTAGCCCTAATGCCAACCGCCACCAAAATCCCCCAAAAAAGGTCTGAAGGAACAAACCCTAGAGGCACGACAAGAACAAACCATCGTCAAGGAAACATCATGACCTGAGTTGTTCTAGAAAGAATAGAGGTAGATGTAGCAAGCGAGAAACTCATTTTCAAACTGCTTCCTCAACATTTATGTTAAAGTTCCTATGTTAATAATGAAAAGATATATCCATAATAATGTGCAAATGTTGGACCAATCCAAAGTGGTCATTTGCATTTACAAGTGATGAGAAAATAAAGATGTTAAAAAATATGTCTTAAATTTGAAAACCTTTAAAATTTTCAATATCTTGATTAAGTTGTTCAAATTAAAAACTTGTGATAACATCAAAGTAGCGCAACAAAATAGAATTATGCGATATATTTTAATAAAAAGAAAGTTATAAGTTGTGAAGATCAATCCATCTTCCTATTATGAAATTAACTTAGTTGTCACAATTTAAAAATTACTTGAAGAAAATCAATGTTGAGAAGGGTGGTTTGGCATGCTTTCATCATATACCCTAGCTATAACTTTAAATAATTAAGTTTAGGTGATTAAATGAATGCAAGGGGTTGAGCCAAAATAGAGGCAGATAGTGATTAATTAAAATAATGTCAACTAAGAGTAATCAAACCATGTTTTTGGGAGGGGGGAAGCTAATCCAAGGGAAAATTATAAACAATATTCAAATGGTAGTAATCTCTCAAAGAAAGCTAGCTAGAATTTTCTAAGATGACATCCAACTTTGAAAATGTAAGACACTTTCCTAGGGTAAGGGTTGTCACGATGAGATATGATTCCCTCCATATGAGAGATATAAAAGGGAGAACAAGTCATCCAAGAAAGAGAATCAAAGGGATGAAAATAGACATTTTGAACTATACTAGGAGAATAAGATAAAAAATAGAAAAATTTGGTTTAATATTATCAGTATGAGATTAGTAAGTTTATGTGTAGAAGTGTGATATGAGTATATAGATGTAATATTTACATTTTATTGAAATGTATAGGAGTAACTAAATAGAATTGGATAAGATTGGGAATTAAGGTAGAAAGATAGATAAGGAGATTAGCATAAGAAATAAGAAAATAAAGGAAAGGAAAGGAACTTGAAGATCAATTTAGAATATATCTGTTATTCCACATTAAAGTTTAATAATTAATTATTGCATGTAGGTGCATAATGTAAAAGATGTATATTATAATTTATGAATAACTAATATAGGATGATTATATTATGTGAATTTTATTACTCTAAACTAATTATAGTTTTGTTGAAATTAGTCCATTTTAAATAAAAAATGAATGAATTGCAAATAGGAAGGTTCTTTCAGTGTTTTGAGTCACAAGTGATGAAAGAATTGACCTACCTTGTAGCACACCACCTTAAGTTGAAGGCATGTGGACTAGGAGACGAATGAATGCTCTCTTGTGCTTATTGAGGATGGAAATCCTCACGCATCTTATCAATCATACCAACCTCAAATGCAACATTTGTGGGTTGGGAGGTGAATAAAAACTCCTAGGCTTGATCAAGGTGTTGATCCTTGCATCTTTGTTTTCCTTGATGTCAAAACATACTAACTTACTTGATCTAACTCACCACTTGGATCATTAATAATTCTCAGTTTAATTATGAGTTGCAGTTGATTTCATGGTTCATAGTATGATTAACTTCATCAGCTTTACAACAATTTTAGTTACAATTAATAAAGCGCTTAATTCATGTGTATTATATGCTTTGAAGATGATTTGTTTATACAATGATGGATCACAAGTTGTGACCCAAGGCAATTAAAAAAAAAAATTCTCTAGCTACTTCTTTACATTTGCAAACATGGTGTTTTGGTGTAAAATGCCACATTAAAGTGACAGTTAAGGACATTAATTGAGGATGTAAGGAAAGCACCATATTTGATGCTTTGAGCACCATATTTTATGTTTCATATCATTTTAGTTAACTACTAAGTTAACCCTAACACGATTGAGCTAGGGAATCACAACCATGCTCGACATCTCCTTGTAGGTAGGTAGTTTGATTGATGAACCACCATGAGATATAACAGTTAGAAGGAAGATGGAACAATTTTGCACTTGAGATATTAATGGGATCTTTAGGATTTTACTCTTTCTGGGTGTATATGACTCCTATTCTTTTCATTTTGAGTTCATCTTCTTATGTTTAATTGAAACATACATACCATTATGTGGCATACCATTCTTTGTTTAGAATGTTTTTATATGTTTAATCTTTGAGATTTATTCATCCATTCAAGAGTTTAGTACTTATTTTTACTAAACACATGTTGGGTTTGTCTTTGTTGCATTTTGTTTGACTGACAACTTGAAATACCCGTAAAGGGTTTGATAGTTTTTAGTATGGTCGAGAATGTCTTAGTTAAGTTGCATATCATCATATGCAACAAATGTTTAGTTGGATATTTATTTTGAAATGGTGCTCATTTTCTTTAAACCCACATTAAGGGTTTCTATGTTCGTTTTTGTCTGCATATTCTTTCATAAAGCCCTTGGCAGGTTTAGCATATAAAACATTATATTTTCGATGTCTTGGTTGTGATATTTTAACTATCGTATGGATAGTAAGGATGTATTTTTTATACATTCATGTGATAAATTTATAGTATGAATATCATTGTAATGATATTTTGTATGTCTGGTAGTTCTTGTTGCACTATATGTTTTTCAAAACCAATTGCATTATATATAATTCCTATATTGTTTAGGCATATTGGGCAACGGCTCTGTTTGGTTATAAGTCTTCGGCCCATGCCTTATTTTTGTATTTTTTTTCATAAGAATACTTAGATGCACTCAATTGAGAAGATTATGACATTATATAGTTATCAGTTTGATCTATGACATAGTCTTATTCGAAGACCATATGGCAGTCATGGATATAGTTATATCCTATTTTTTTATTGAACAATGGTATTAAGGTATATTTGATACTTTCAGTTTGATAGATTACATTATGTATCATGTTAACATTAATGTTGATGTATCAAGATTATGAATCAGTTTTTATATTGAGTTCAAACATTATATTGATGCTCAGTTTGGGTTTAATAGAAGTAAATTATGATTAAGTGAAATGGTACTATGATTTAGTTTATTTTCATATTATTCTAAGATATATTGATCATATCAATAACAATGAGTAATATGTTTGAAGAGGGAGTGATCTATTATTTTTTAAATATACATGTTGATTAATGGTCACATTAAGGCATAATGTGTTAATCATTTTTTGAAATCAATTTTTGTTATTTAGTTTGATTATAGTTTGACCTAGATACTTATATATACTTCATGAGAAAAATGATTTTATGTGCAGACAAAGAAGACATTGAGGGATTTTATTGAACACATTTTGATAATATAGTTGTGTACAATCTTTACTAAAAAAAAAAGGTTTTGTTTGGTTTAGATTCCATAATTAGATATTATGCTCTATTAAGCACAACATGTATTGTGCTTAGTGATGTATAGTATGTAGTTTTAGGGTCTAAATAAAAATCATTCTTTATGATCTTTGTATGTAGAGAATTGTCAAAGAAATTAGGAATTCTATAAGGAAGATTGTAATAAGGCCAGTTAGGCACAAAAGACCAGTGAGGCATGAAAATTGTCAGTGATATATCATAAGTGAGATGTACAAATTGATTTAAAGATAAATCTAGTGAGGCTAAATTCAAGTGGTTTTATTCTCCTAGAGGGTTTCCACTCAAGACAAAACTTGTGTCAATATTTTGAGTATGTTGTGTGCTCATTGTTATCTATGTTATGTGTTTTTAACATTTTTCAAGTTTATTAAATGTTTTTAAAATAAGTTAAAAGTTGTATTGTGTGTATGATTACTGATTCCCCCCCCTCTTAGTAATCATTGTACTCCAACAATTGGTATCAGAGCCATCCCCTATCTTTAGGGTATTCTTGGCTTAGGGAGTACACTATGTCTTATCAAGAAGGATTGTCAAGGTTTAGAGCACCATTGTTTGATCAATTTGATTATGCATCCTAGAGGTATAGAATGAGGCATCATTTGAAGTCTTTAGGATATGATGTGCGGGAAACCACACAAATAGCTTATACTAAAACCACACCTCCTTCATCTGTTGATGAGAAACAATTATATGATAATGATGCAAATGCATCAAATGTTATCTGTTGTGGTCTAGAAAATGATGTATTAGTTAAAATTATGGATTGTGAAACTGATTACAGTATATGGGAAAAATTGTCAAATATTTATGAGGGCGATAAAAATATCAAAGAAGCAAAACTGCAAGCCTACAAAGCTAGGTTTGAAAGTTTAAAAATTAATGAAGAGGAGAAAATTGCTGACTATTTTCTTCATGTTTTTTATGATGTTAACTCCATTCGAGGATTAGGTGAGACTCTCGAAGAGACAATATCGGTTAAGAAGGTTTTGAGATCACTCACATCAAGGTATGACTCTAAGATTTTTGTTGTTGAAGAAAGAGGCGTAAACTAAGTAACTCTTGATACTTTGCATGGTCTCTTTACTGCATATGAAATGAGAATTTCTTCTAATCAATCTAAATGGAATCAGAATTCAAATGTTCTAAAATTAAAATAAATTTTGACACTAATCAAACAGACAATGTTGAATCTGTATTTGTTAGTAAACTTAGGAGAGGTTCGCGAAGATATAAAGGCAAACTACCATTTAAATGTTTCTCTTGTGGTAAAATAGGTCACTATGCAACTCAATGTCCTAATAAAGAAAGTAAAAGTGATGGCAAAGATAACAATAAGGCTTTCAAGAAAAAGAAACAACAAAGTTATCAAAAGAAAAACAACTTTAGAAAGAATAAGGCTTTAGTTGAAGATGTAACTAATAGTGGTTCAAATGAACCTGTAGAAGGAAATGAAGAAGTCCTATTCATGGCTATTGTCTCAAAAAGAGAGTCTCGGGATGGCTCTTTATTAGAAGATCTAGAATGTATTATAGATTATCAAGGAGAATTAAAAGTTTCTCTTAAGGAAATTAAGAGAGTTAAAAGAGAAGCAAATGATTTAAAAGAAAAGGCTCAAAATGATTCAGAATTAATTATTTCTTTAAAACTTCAACTAGAGGAAATTAAACATGTTCTTGAGGTCACTCATGAAACTAGAAAATTAAAAGATAAGAACAGTAGTAATCTTGAAGAAGAAATTGTATGTTTGAGGAAACACTTAAATAAAGTCTCTAGTACTGATTCTGCAGAGACTTTTAAAGAAGGTGGAAAAGGAAAAGTTTGTGCTCACTACTGTGATGTTTGTAAAATCTCACTAAATAAGTCAAATCATTACAAGATGATTCCTAAGATAAATGCAAGTTTATTAAATGGAAATCTTTATCAGTTTCTAACTAAACTTTAATGTTACAAATGTAATTAGTTTGGTCATTTATTGTAAAATTATATCAAAATTATTCTAAGAGACAATCTAATAGTGTCTCTAAATAATACTTGTTTGGAGACCTAAGAAGGTTGCGATGACTTCTCAATCATGTGTTTTCTCCAAGATAGAGGATACTTGGATATTAGATAGTGGTTGTTCCCATCATCTAACTGGAGACTAAAGTAAATTTGTAAAACTTGATTCATTTAATGTTGGTACAGTTAGGTTTGGTGATAATAAGTGTTTTCAGATCAAAGGATCGGGGTCAATTCAACTTGATGTCAATACTCTTGTTAACAATGTGTACTATGTTGAAGGAATCATTCACAATTTGTTAAGTGTAAGTCAAATTTGTGAACAAAGTTTTCCAGTTATTTTTACAGCCATTGGATGTCATATTTTAAAAATAAATGGCTCACTTTGTGCCACATGGATTAAAATAGAAAGCAATGTATATTGGTCACAAGGAGTAATATTTAAAGAAAATAATGAGATCTGTACAATTAGTGAAATAGGATAGTGTTCTAAGAAAATCATTACAATAGATTACTACGGACAATCGATAGATGCAAAGAAGGAAACCATACAACTTCAAAAGAGAATTGACAAATTAGAACTCAGTTTGGTTGAATGTCAAAATAATATTAATGAATTAGACAATACAAATTCATATCTTTGTACAAGAATTGAGGAAGCTACCAGAGCTGAAGTAAGTTTGAGACAAATACTTACATATAAATGTATGCAGTATGATAAGGATTTTTCACGACAGTGGAAAAGCTGGCTGAACATATAGAAAATTTTGATTTTCTTAAGAAACATACATGGAGCATGAGAATTCATCTATTGCTAGACAATTCTCATCAAAAAATTTATACATTTGATTTAGGGAAAAAGATCAAATGGTCTACTATTATATAGTGAGTGAATAATCAACTCAAAGGATCTAAATCCTTTATCCTTTGAGAAACTATAAGAAATTTTAAGAAGGATATTCCTAAATAAAGCAAGGGTATTTCTCATCAAAATAGAGTTAAAGTTTCTTTCAGTAGCAACTTATTAGTTGTTTCTCCTTGAATAAGATTCTCTTATTTGAACATATTATGATGATATTTTCTGTAGTACCATTATGGGAGTCTTCCTTCTTATCTTGTATTTTCATTTTCTTTGCTTTATATATACAAGATGTAAATAACTATCATAATGATATTAAAAAAACACATCATTAGTTTCATATGAGATTTCAATCTAAGGGGGAGCTTTGTATCTTGTATACAAGCTTAAAATTTTGTAGACTTTTTTATAATAGATTGTAATTGGTTCATAGAAGTTATTCAAGGTGTCTATAGAAAAATTATTGTTTTTTATCAGAGGGTTTAGGAATGACAGATATGGTTTGAACTTATATGTTTGATCATCAAACAGAGTATTGTTGTTATTGTAGAGATAAATGGTTATATTGATCAGTATTATGGCATTTTCACATTGAATTATTTATTTCTTTACTATTGGTGTTGCAAGACCAATTCTTTATTGTCCTTCATGTTAGGATTAGCAGATAGAAATTTAACAGCTACATGAAAATATATTCAATAATGCAAAGGAATAAATCACACATAAGTAGAACAAGAAGACACAAAGGTTTAGCGTGGTTCACCAAATCTTGGGCTATGTCCACCAAACAAAGAGTCCAATCTTATTATCCAGTAATTTCAGCCTGTTACAATCTACAATCATGTGCAACTCAATACCAATGCAAGAAGCTATGAAATTATCATATATAGAGAAATCCCTAACCCTAAGCCATTATATCAAGACTTATGTTGGTTAACAAGTTAACCCTAAAATACTTGATGAGTCAACCTAGGGAAAAGCTTGACGATTCAACCTAGGGAAATGTCTGATGTGTCAACTCAAAAATGCTTGACGAGTGAAATGAAAAATGAAAAGTGTATAGTACTTGCTCGATCAATCACCACAAACCAAAAATCTTCCACTTGGGGACTGATCAGGCTCCACACTAAAAAACCTCCCACTTGGAGACTGATCCTGTAGCAACACCGCTACTCCTAAATCTCCCATTGGATTGACACACCCTGGACTCTTTTGTTCTTTTTATTGTTTTTAGTCGTGAAGACCAACCGAAGCTGAAGAGGAGTTCGGCTTCTCCCTCTTCACTACCTTGTTAAACATATCCACTAGATTTTCATCTGTATGTATCTTGTCTAGCTTTAATTGTCCATTATCCAATATTGACCAGATGAAGTGATACCTCAACTATATATGTTTGGTATTTGAATGCAAGGCAAAATTCTTTGCAAGATGGATGGCACTCTCGCTATTTGTAAATAGATAATTTTTAGTCTGTTATTTTCCCAACTCTTCCCTAAAGAATTTCAGCCATGTCATCTCCTTAGCTGCCTCTATAGTAGTAACATACTCTGCCTCTATAGTGGATAAAGAAATCACCTTTTGTAGTAAAAAAATCTAACTCATTGTTGTCCCACCAACATTAAAAACATAATCTGTGGTACTCCACCTAGTATCTAAATCCATTTCCAAATCTGAGTCAACATATCCTTTTAAATTAGTATGAGAGCCCCTGAAACATAAACATTTATTGGATGTACCTCTCAAATATCTGAGAATCTATTTTACTGCATTCCAATTCTCAACTCCAGGATGACTCAAATACCTACTAACAACTCCTACAACATCTACAATATCTAGTAGAGTGCATACCATGGCATACATCAAACTGCCTATAGCTGAGGCATATGGTACCTTGGACAGTTTGTCTTCCTCCTTTTGTGTCTTGGGACACATCTCCTTAGTCAATTTCAAATGACTAGGCAAAGGTGTGCTGATAGATTTTGCATTCTCCATATGGAATCTTTGCAACACCTTTTCAACATAATCAACTTGAGATAGAGTAAATTTATTGTTTTTCCTATCTCCGCAAATCTTCATACCAGGAATTTTTTTTGTTGTCCCCAAATCCTTCATAGCAGAAGAATGTGTTAACTGTTGTTTCAACTCCTTAATGTGATCAATGTTAGGCCCTACTACAAGCATATCATCAAAATATAAACATAAAATAATGTAGCTATCATCATCCATCCTCTTAAAATAAATACAATGGTCTAAATTACACCAACTGTAGCCATGCTTAGCTATAAATCTATCAAATTTTATATACCATTATCGAGGTGCTTGCTTCAAGTCATAAACTTTTCTACAATTTGCACACTAAGTTCCCCTTACCTTTGACCTCAAAACCTTGTGGTTCTTGCATATATATATATATATATATATATATATATATATATATATATATATATATATATATATATATATATATATATATATATATGTCTAGTTTGCATTTACTCATTACTGCTCACATCTAGAAGCTCCTGACAAGTAGGTGTGCATGTGAGGAGGCTTAGGGCAATTCAAATTTATTTAAAATTCCAACAATTATGGCCAGGATCTTCACTTGTTTTTCAAAATTTGCGGCTTAAAATACTTTTGTGGGTTTAATTGATGCACTCTTCCATTTTTCTGGGCTCCAATCTTCTTCGTTCACCTATCTTGCAGTGCATGTTTTGTACAACTGAATTAATCGGCTTAGGATGTCGCATATGTGTCTTCCAAGCCTTTACCCCGTCATACAGTTTCTTTAAGCTAGATTTGAATTGCATGTGAATTACATAGACTTCAGCCAACCTTTTAGTTGCAAAGGACAATATTATTTCAAAATATATTAACCCAACAAGCTTTATACTCAGAAGATTTGCTCCAAAACGATAGTTGGAAGGATAAATTGTCATTGCACCGTCGAAAAAATGTTGAAATTTTTTTAGCACGATGGGTAGGCACATTTTGACATCAAGATATTTTAATTTATACTTGTATATAAATTTAAAGTTAAACGAATATATAAAAGTTTAAAAACTAAAATAATATATTTTTTATTAAAAATTAAAGAAATTAATTTTATTATTTAATATATTTTAATATAATACTAGTTATCATATAAATTAAAATAATATTATTATATATGTTATTTATATATAAAATAATTAGAAAAAACTATTTGGTTAAAAAACTTGAATAATCATTAATAAATATAAGATTGATACATTATGTATTATTATTTTTATAAATATATTTAATTTTGTAAATCATAATGTATGATATTTTTCTAATCATTTATTTAAAAAATATATATTGATATGTAATTAAATAATTAATAATCATTAATAACTGACATACCTAAAAATAAAATTTTAGCTGTCGTGTTCATGTTCAAATGATTTTTATATTAATATATCTATGTTACCAAATTCTTCACTGGCAACCCCAAAGTCTGGTCCTTATCATAGTCTTGCAAATGTTTCTCCAAATTCTATGAGAAGAACCCGACACAAATTTGCAAATCTACAACAGGACCCGGGCCAAATTTGGCCAAAAAATAGATTTTTTTTACTATAAATTTTTTTTACTATAAATGTCTAATTTAGTCAATACAACCCTCCAACCCTAAAATAGACTACTAATAAGGCCAAAAAGGTAAAAAATATGTTATTTGGACTAAAACATTGATATATATGGTGGTGTATTTTGCTATGTTGCTTTACTATTAGCATAGTGGTGTATGAACTTATTTGCTACTGCATGTATACACACACACACACACATATTTTTAAAAACACATGTTTTTATATGGACAAACCCAATATGAATTCGAATCCAACCCAAGAAAAATTGAACAAATTTCAAACCCAAATTTTGAACCCGAATCCGAACCGGCAACTTAGATTATATTGTATCATATTGCATTTCTTTGTAGATTTTAACTTTTGCCTTTCTTAAATAATTATTGCTATGTTATGTATTTTATTGTTTTATTTTTTATTAGTAGTTCTTTCTTTTGCATTCTTCATCATTGTGTTTCTTTGGTCCTTGTGCTTCTTCTATCTATCCACTTTCTCTCAACTCCTTTATATAGTCCACATCTACAACTTATTCTTACATCTCAAGTGTGATTCAAAAATGTTGATGTTAAGAATTTACACACAATCTAATCTAGAAGATTATCATGCAATTTCATTATGGATTGTGGAAATTTGATAGCATTGAACTTAAGTCTACCTTGCAATCAAGCAATGACATATTAAAAATTTAACAGACCTTCAAAAGTAAACTACAGTTGTTCATTGCACGAGGCAATAATCAATGCCATCTGTTTGGTGCCAACATTAAATATAGGGATTTTGTCCACCTGTTAATGACAGTGTCACTTGCTCTATGCCGGATGTTTTGAAGTTTTTAAGAGTGTTGCTGGGTTTGTCACTGTTGTTTTGATGTATTTTTTTCAGTCGTTCTTGTGCCAGGACTACACAGCCCTGCCACCATTTCATTCTATGAATCTAATGCTATATAATTTCTTATTGCAATTTATTATTATTATAAACTTTCAAACTCTTTTGTAAAGTTTAAACAACTCTGCCAATATTTTGGCACGAACTTCACTGCTCTGCAGCCTTGTTATGTAAGCAATAGAACTTTAAAGTTTACTCCATTACATCTTAATTTCAAAATAGTTGTTAAAAGTTGCCTTAACAAAGATAGAAAGGGATATTTATTCAGACTCTGTATACCAAGGGTCCACTGCTTCTCAATGATAAGTGCTTAATATTCAAGCATTGCCACTGATGTTTTTAAAAAGCTCTTTTAGCATATACTGTTTTTCCTCCTCGGTTCTTAGCTGGGGCATAGCCATTGTCGTGGGATTTCTGGTAAGTGATAATGTTAGTGATCTCCCTACTGTGTTATATTGCAGCCCTGGACTATTTGATCCTCTAGTTTCAGTCCATATTGTCTTTCATTGCAGGCCTTTTAGAACTATTTATGGCCTTAATCAAACTTCTTTCTGTCGTGATATACCCAGTTTTATCACAGCAATTTCATACTTGAGTTGTCATATAAACTTCTTGACATCACTATCTATTTACCAAGCATCCATTCATTTTTCGTTTGTGTCTGTTTTAAAAAAAATCACAAATCTCCCCAAAAATTATAGATGATTTAACCACTCGCTGTTAAATCATCTACAACTAATCAAGCTAGTCCAACAAAAGAATGATGCGTCTTTCAAGCTAGTCCAAAATGATGGCAGGCCACCTAATATTATTCACTTTGGGCTATTTTGTTCTTCGCAGAAGGGACAAGGATGTGCCGAAATAGCAAAATATTGATTATCAGGATGGCTCGAGGATTGCTCAAAGGCAAATGATTGTTGAAAGAAATCCCTGTTCCTGAAGCCCCAGCTGTAAACATCACACACTAATGACTGATTTTTAGGCTAGAAGTGTTAAATAGTCAAAGTTGACTTACTTTTTCCAAGCTTAATTTTTTCCTAGTATGTGATGTTAATGGGTGGCCTGACTAAATAAGCTGGCGGATTTGTCTGATGATGGTGGTCTGGGGTGGTTTAAGAGTTTTCTTGCTGCGAAGGGTTTTGTTGCAGATGAGGACAAAGCGGTGGAGGCTGTGGAGGAGGTGATGCCCACTCCTGGGACTATGGACATGCAGTCTGAAGTTCCAAGCTCTAATGGCGAATGTGCATGCGGTCCTGAATGCCCATTGGCAGCTAACGTGTCTATGGGAAAGAAACCCTGGGTCTGATTTTCCTTTTTTGGGGATGTCTTCATATACATCAGCTAGGTATTGTCTGATAGTTTTATTTTAATGTTTGTTAGTCATGTAAGGGTTGGTATCTGACTTGGGGAATGCCCCAATTTTGGGTTGTTATATGGTTGCTTCAAATGTATAGGGTCTTCCATTATCATCTATAGTGTCAGGTAGGTGGTAGGTGGTAGATGTGAGCTCCTCAGCTGGGAGCTGTTTTTGCTCAGTTGCAGGACTGTGATGCTGATGAACACTCTGTACATGTAATCATTTTTGGAAAGTAATACAAGGGTGCAGCCCCATAAAGTTGTAGTTTAACAATAAAAAATAATAATATTATTCACTTTGACATTTTAAATTGAATAAGTAGTTACCAGGAAGCTCCAGTATACAACCAAGGACCACATCTCCAATCCCTGTACCCGCAAATTTTGGTGACTCCATTTTTACATAATATACTAATATGGCCATACCCTTATTTTCTCATATGCTGCAATATTAAAGGCATCCCCATCCCTGTCCTCAAACTCATACCCCCGCATCTCCAGGTAACTATTAATTCTTCTACACTAGGAGACATAAAGACTCACCATTTTAGAAAGCAGAGAGCAACAATAAAGATAATATTCTTTTGGAAAAGGCAAAGTTAAGCAATAGCTGGTCAAGATGAAAAAAAAATATTTCGTATACATTTCTTATCTTCCCTATCAGGTTGACTTTTGTGTTTCATACTGTAACAATACAGAACTCCAAATAGTTAACATTTCATCAACCAAGTAGAAATCTTAACATATTATCAAAAGCATGTTTACGACAAAGTCAAAATATGATACACAACATGCATCTGTCAAATGACTACATTACAATTATTCATTTAGCTAATACAAATGCATATTAAAAGGTGCATGAACATCTTTATATTTTAACCCGTTCCTGTGTTATAACAACAGGTTATACAAGCTGTTCACTTTTGTTAGGCTTAAGCAAAATTGTGGCAGTAGCTTAAGTTAACCTTTCTACTGATGCCTGATGTCAATTTTGCCTTCTCTCAGGCGAGCATCATCAGAATTCACTGAGATCCATTACAAAACAATAATTGTAACCTTGAAATTTGGCACTGGTGACTCAAATAAGCTGCTCGCTGTCGTAAGTTTTACGAGCATCTTACAGATTCGAGTTAATTGCGATCAGCCAGAGTCTACAATAGATCCAGATTGATGTTTATGTTACTGAAACTACATACTCCTTTTCAAATTCAAGAACCAGATAAGCCAATCACAATCTTTGAGATCTTAAACAGTATAGCTCGTAAGTTTATAGAATTTTGTTAGCACCTCACAGAATGATCACTTAGCAGTTAGCACTGGAAGAAAAAATGATGTCATTGGTTATATTGAGCAGTTATATGATGATTTTTTTTCCTTAAATGGTGGACATTTGAGTCCTTCCAAGAGAATGAATGAAAAGAACCATCAGGCAAAGTTGCTACAAACCAGAAAACTGATACAGTCAAATTTCCTGCCCTCCAGCCTTTGTTCCATCTCTCTTCCTATTGAGGAATTGAGGTTGACAACTTGCATCCGGTGACAACTTTGATGAGCAGAATATCAATGAAATGATCCATAATGCTGTTCAATGTGACAAAATATGATCAGTTTTGCTTTGTGAATAAGACCTTGCCTGTTTTCATCCATATGTAAAATCATCTTTAAACCAAACAAAAGCATCTTAAAAGAAATTCTGAATTCAACACCTGCATATGCGACCATGGCACCTGAAGCTGCTCTTCCCAGAACAGATAGTAGATACAGGACAACAGCTACCTGCAAGCAGGATGCTAGATTCTTAATTACAGGAAAATCAACATAAAACTTTTTTCTAACTAACTTGTATAATAAGAAATCCTGTTATATGAAACCAGTCAGAGTTTGCAATTAGCAACTGTGTATTCAGTGTTGAATGTTATTCTGTGCATGCATAATTCGAAGTCCCAATGGACAAAATGCCACTATCACTTGGATAAAATTTTAAATTATCTGAAGCAATACCCTAGATCAACAATAAATATCTAGGAGCAAGCATCTTGGGCAGTGCACTATGCAGAGCAGAATCATTGACCCTATTTCAATGCCCAAAAAAGTTTCCTTATTATTCTAAACCTCAGTAGTATTCAACAAAGGTACTTGCCTTGAGGAATAGTTTCTTGTCGTGACCACTTGCAGCAACTCTAAGAACAGATTCAGTAGCACCAACCGTATTTGCCATGCATGCAGCAACTTTATTTGCAGTCTCCTGTGAAATTTGCCATTCCAAAGGGTCCACAGGAACTCTGCCAACACCCATGGACATTAGAGCAATGAAATCCAAGATAACCCACATCCTTCAAAAAGTTCTCACCACCAGATGTACTTGTTAGTTTTTATTTTTATTTGTGGAGCTACCCTCCTCATTTTGGGTGTTTCTTTCGACTATAACTTGACCTGTAATAAGAGCCCATGCCCGATTCAGTAGGCCAAACTCTCTTCTTTAAATAGGAAGAGGCGATGGATAGATAATAGATAAGATTTTATTTATGTCCACAAGGACAAATCGATATAGGAATTACAAGAAACTAACCAATTTATGTTGGATTAACAAAAGAGAAACTGGCCAAAAGTAAAGGAAAAGGCAGATTTGTAAGCAACCACCAAGTTAGACATCAATTTGGCATATGAGACCTCCTTGTGGGAGCAAGGGCATTGTTTTCCATTTATCTTATATATTGTTCCCATTTTGTACTCCGGGGTTTTGAGCTTGTGCCCAAGTTAAATAGTACAATATAACTTGCTAATCCACCTACACCTGGAGTGTATGCACTAGAATCATTCCTCCAGCAACTAGGTGTAATCTTAATATCCCAAGATTGCTTATCTGTGGCGAGAGGTGTGTATCCCCTGCTAGAATTTTTAACCAACCGAAATTTGGAATTGGATGTCCTAATAAGCGTGGATTCGTCTTCAAGCCCTGATCTCACTAACTCAAAAGTAAATTTAAGAATAAATCAATGATCTTCGAAGCGCACCTACTTTGGTCACTCCTTAAGATTAACTAATTTCAATTGCAATTGCAATGTAGGTCATAATTTTTGTCAGGCAGACAAAAAAGCCGGAGCCCAAATATTTACCATTATCGCTTGGTTTCCCGGTTTGGCAAATAGGGTTTTTAGAAGAAGAACCTCAAATTCATAACAACATGGGGAAGTCTCGAAAGGCAACTAAGGGTTTTGAATTTGGGATCGAGTAGTCAATACGTGACATTATAGGCGGGACAATGATATCATAAATAGTGTAAGATTTAAGAAACATGCTCGACCAACTGTAACTCATGATCAAAAGTATGGCCAACAGTTCCCAAACTGTTTCACAAATGGCTGAAAAGTATTCATATTGTAGACATATGGTTTCCTCGGTATTCATATTTCATAATATCCCTAATTAAGGGTCATTAGTTTCAAGAGTAACTATGAAGCGAGAAAAGCTGCCAGCTGAAATCGACATTGACCCACTTCACAAAACTTAAAAAGCATAAGTGGGTATTACCGAAATTATATAGATAATGTGTCTGCATCATAGATTTTAGCAATCAGCTTAAAGATGGATAGCCCAACTTCATTAAAAGTTTAAAAACAGACGTGGGTGTTACAGAGGACAAATATTTTTAAGTGGGTGCTACAGATTTTTATTTATACTTACGAAATATTCATCTGACGGAAGAGCATTCCCAAAACTGCAAGGGAGCATAAGAGAACAATCCAGACATCACAGACGAGAGACACCATGCTGGAATTCCTTACAGCGCAGTGATAATACACCAGACTTCCGCATATGAGAATCACCACAGGCATTCCCGGCTTCCTCGTTGCTGTAATTTTGTGTTCCATTTGATAGCATCTAATCAGAGGATAAACGCAAACCTCTTATGCTTCCTTTATCTCGCTTTCTACCAGTAGATTACTCAAATTGGACATTTATACTTTCCCCTGATGTTTGGTTTGGTATCTATTTTTAAAATGGTCTACACACTTCCACACTACTTTCTGCGCTGGCTTCTGTGTTTGTAATTGAAAAAGGGAATAAAGTGATGTGGATTTCTTAAGCATAATCTTTTTCCAATACCTACGCCAAAATTAGCGGATCGAAATATCTTAACAAGCAAATTGCTAATAATGGACTTCATTAAATTGAATGTATTGAATCCATGAATTATACTTAAAACTCCCAACTAACTGCGATGTGCATGTACATGTACGTGGCAATTTACACATCAGATTTCAATGGATCGTAGATTCCAGTTTCCAAATCTGCAATGGCGAAGACTAAATTGAATAGACTATTTGGTGACCAATGACCAATCTAAAAAAAGTGAATGTAAGCAAGCGTGAAATATAATCTCAAACCAATTAATTTGGTCAATCTATAATTCAATGTATTTTTTCGTTTTTTTTTGCATGATTTAAGCTGTCATTCAAATTATGCCTGCTTGTCTTTCTTCTCAATGAAAATTTATCTCCAAATTGCAAACTCTATTTGGGCTATATATATAGATAAGTTAGAGGAATGGCTAAACAAGATTAATGGAGGAGTTCAACTAGTTAAATATGTGTTAAAATTACTTCTATATGCGGATGACCTCATTCTAATTGCTAAAACAATTGATGGATTGGATGAACACTTAAAGGTGCTTGAAACCTTTTGCCATGAGGTTGGGATGCAAGTGAATACAAGCAAAATCAAAGTGATGATCTTCTCGAGAGAGAGAAATAAGAAGACACAAGACACTTCTATTTTTGAAGGCAATCTGCTAGATATAGTGAGAGAGTACAAATATTTAGGGATCGATTTTCACAACAAACTCAGTTGGGAAACATGAAGAGCAAAAACAATTCAGGGAGGTTGGAAAGCACTATATTCCATACAAAATAGATGTAGGAATGCAGAGTTATGGGATTGGAAAACCAAGGAAATGCTTTTTGGTTTGATGGTCACCCTGGTGATACTTTACGGATGTGAAATTTTGGGCAGCAACATGTTCGATCAGAAATGGAGGCAAGTAGAAAGAATTCAAAAACATCTAATCATCAACGGCCTCAAAATTAAAATTGTTGTCCCTTATGATATCGTATTGGCAGAAACATGTATTTTCCCATTAGAGACTTCAACAATGGTGTGATTGTTAAGCTATGTAAAGAAAACACAAAGTATCGAAAAATACTATTGGCCTAAATTGACTAGAAGGAAAAACTAGATAGAAGAAAAAATGAATGGATGAAGCAAAATGACAAATGGATGAAAAAAATTGATGTTAACATATAGGAATGTCTAAATACCAATGAGGAAATAAAAAAGTTTATGGGGGAAAAAATTAGGAATATCATATGGTCAAAGCAAAATGGATGAAAAAAAACCTACTATATCAAAGAATTTAACCCCACAAGAGACCATGAGGAAAAAGTATACATAGGAGCAAATATCAAATGGAGAGCAAAAATGATCATAGCTCAACTTAGGACTAGTTCTCACCATTTGAGTTGTAAAACAAGTAGATGGATGATACCTAAGGAAGAATGGGAAAAAGGGATATGTGTATTCTACAATAGGGGTGTGGTAGAGACATAGTGACATTCTATCATGGAGTGCCTAGCATACAATGACATTCATTCTAGCTATGTGGATAGTTTAGAAGTAGACAATTTAAGTACTCTATTTGAAGAAACATAGCTAAATGGAACAACAAACCTTGTGATCAAAATACATTGTCAAAGAAGAGATCTAAAGAAGAGGTTACAAAGTGCTTAAGACCTTAGCACCCTACTCTAGGGTGTGTGCTACTTAGGGGGTCCCATAGGCTGCTTCGACCTCATGGACGTTATTAAAAAATTTCATTCATTCCCTTGTATACCTAATGATGACACATTGCATGCATGAATAATGAAAAAGAGATTCTCGCATAAAAAGAGATGGAATAAGCTAATTTAATTGGAAGAGATGCAAGAAAATTGATTTATGTGCATGGTAGAAATTTATATTAAGCTTGTGTCCATTTATAGGGTGTCAACTGATATTTGTTCGAATCTCTTCAATAAAAATGAAAAAAAAAATGGTTTGTTGTCCATCCTTAAGTATAGGATTCCAAAGGTTTTAGAAAACTAAAGCTAAAATAAAGGTGTGGTGATAAAAATAAATCAAGGATCATGACTTCATGTTTATCTAGCAAGTTCTCATAATTCAAGTGATAATTGTAGAGATGAAAAAATACATATTTCTTTTGCACGGTATTTATTATAATTATACTTTTGAATGAATTGATTAGTTTTTAAATTATGATGAAAATATTTTACCTTATACGTGATTGATATTTAAAATTGTTAATATTTTGTTTCAACATTTGTTTTTTCTTTGAGGTAATGCGTTTGGTATTTTTTTTTTCCTTTTTAGACATGATCATGAGCACTCATGAAGTGTACATTTAAAGGTGTATTTTCTCTATATAAATCTTTGTATTTTCACTAAACCCTAACCTAAACTATTGAGTAATAGTAAAATTAGCCATAGGTATATTTATCTATAAATAGATTTGTCAAAAATGGAAAGCATGAGCTAGCACCTACATTGACCTCCACATACAAGGGTTCACCACTTAGTGTGTTGATTAAGTAGCGGTGTTGTTGTTGTCCTCACCCAGGTTCAAACCTTCGTTGGGCCATTGTGATTGCATGCTTATGCCTTCGATGATCAATGTGCTCGTGGGTTTGGGCCTCAACTTTATAATAAGGGGATGAGATCCCCATTTGTGGCCTCAATGGTTCATAGCTCCAAGTCAAAATCATTTCACATGGAGCCAGAGGACATGTTGTGCCAGCGTCACCGGTCATGTTAAAAATTTTACTAGACACTTTAAAAAAAAATATTAATCTCTACACACAACTCTTTTAATCCTTTGGGGCATCCACTATTGTGGAAAACACCAACCTTCATTGTCATAGCTTATGTACCATCCTAAAATTACATCACTATGTAAATTTTCACTTAGCCTAGCCCCATTTTAGCATGTACTGGTGCCCACATTAATTTTCAGTACTCCAACCTCTATTCCACTTTTTATTTCAGCATCCCCTCTTCCATTGGGACCCATGGTTTGAATTTCCATGACTTTTGGGGGGAACATGGTGATCTGGTCAATATATTCTTGGGAATAGGTTGACCTAGTTGCCCTTTTCCTTGATAAAGGCTCCAAAATTTGAATTGAAGGTTGACCTCAATGGTTGAATGGGAAATCCAAATTCTTGCCAACCCTCTTCAAGTATTGAGCTCTGAATTATTTGTGAGGGGTATACAAGCAACCAACCTCTCCTTATTTGGATATATGATGATAAGTATTCAAGCTCTCTCCTACCAATTTGCATCCTAAACATTTCTAGGCAAATATCAAGCATTTTAAGGTATTTCCTTAAATCAATCTTCTCCATGGAGCAAGCTTCCCTCTCTCATTGAAGGCTAAGTAGAGGATCCACCATCAAGGAATAAGACCATAACATCCACATTTTCAAGTCTTCAAGTCATCTCTCTCTCTCTCTCTCTCTCTCTCTCTCTCTCTCTCTCTCTCTCTCCATTAAGCATTGTGGAAAAATAGAACATTCATGGTACAAGGCTTGTCTTTCATGATTTCTTTTAGGTTTTTTGTGTGGAGTCAAATCTATTGCATTATCTCTTGTGATTACATCCAAAGAAGCATTGTGCCATAAAGGTATGAGGTAGTTCATGTCTCAGATCTAGCTTCTATATTACATCAACAAGTTTTCCTTTCAATCATGTTTCATTTTCATTTCAAGGTTGATCCCTCAACCGTGGTTTGACTAAGGCAAACCATTGTCAACACAATATTTCCTCTCTTTTATGTGTGCAGGAATAGGTGGCACCAGTTTTAGGACTAGATCTAGAAAGTTCAGAACCTCGGTTAGAGTCTACAACTGAAATTGTTAGAAAGTACATGGAACAAGTTGACCTAGTTGGCCTATTTATGGGAAAAAGTCAATCAAGTCACCATATTCCCTCCAAAACATCATCAAACTGAATGTACACGTTAGTTGTGGTCTTTGGACTTTGTTTCTAGTTACAGAATTGGTTTGTCTTCTCTCTAATAGTTTGTGTATTCTAAAATCCATCTTCTAGCCTTAAGTCTTGCATTGTTCAATTATAATAGGTATCGATTTCAATGAAGGGTCATTGCACTCACTTAGCACTTAAGCCTCCTTAAGCCTAGTGGGTCATCTTCCTTTCAATGTTATATAGGAAATAGGACCCTCCTCCTTCCACATTTTATTTCTTATGTTACATTTTGGTGAGCCCAACACATGAAATTTCCATTCTAATTAGGTGTATAGATATAATTCGTTTGCATTCCTAAGTTTCCACTTCTCATTTTCATTCCTGGACCTAATTTGGGTATATTTCATTTTCATGATGGCATTCACTAAGTTAGATTGGCGTGTTGCCTCTCATGTTATCACATTTCTCCTTAATTCCATTTATTAATCACATGAAGTTGGTAATAGTTTATTTAATTTCATATTTCTTACTTTCCTTTATGGTATTCTTTCATACGACATCATGGAACTTTCCAACATTTCTCCTCCTTTTTTATCATGTTTCAAGATTTTTATCCTTTTCTCATGTAATTTTGTCATAAATCTTCTAATGAAATGCATAGATAATGTTAGTGTCATAAAAGTCTTTGTTGAAAATGATGATTTTACGCTAAATAATCCTACTCATTCCCTTAATGAAGATAGAGATCATAATCCTATTCAAGATCCTTCCCTTTACCACAATTCAATAATCTAGATGTGAGAAATTTCCTTGATGATTTATCACCTAGGATAACATTAAGTAAGAATGAAGATATTGGTAAAGCCTCTCCTTCTTTCCCACCAAAAGAAGATTCAAATGATTATAGGCTTCCTAATCTTCCTAAAGAAACTAATCCTATTATTCCTCTTTATACTACAAATTTCCATACACCTCAAGATAAAAGTCCTTCTCCTTTTCAACTAAAGGATAATTACAATATATGCTATGACAATACTACTCAACAAGTAGGGAACCCACAATAGTGGGTTACACTTTTTTGGATGAATGATTTTGGCACTTTTGGCCAATTTTCATTTTTACCCACTTTCAATTGGAAGTCACTTTTGATTGAAAGCCGAAAATGCTTTCGATCGAAAGCCTTTTTTCAAAAAAAAATTATTCATATTTAATTAGTTTTGATTGAAAGGGGTTTTGATCAAAATCGTAAATTAGGTATTATTTTAATTAACAATACTCGTTGTAAAAAATGTCATTTTTTATAGTGGACTGCAAGGAAGCGGTGAAGGCCAACATAGTGATTAACTACCAAAACCTTCGCACTAGTTTATTGAGGTTGGATTTTGACATTTTTTTGTAAAATTTTGCTTCTCATTACATTTTAAAAGATATTATATATGTGTGTGTGTGTGTGTGTGTGTGTGTGTGTGTGTATATATATATATATATACATGGCTATTTGTATACATATACATGTATATATATGTTATATATATACATGTGCATATATGTGTGTGTGTGTGTGTTAATGTGAATATTTAGTTTAAAGAGATTAAATCAATATTTTATGTCAAATGGTGAGAAAAAATAAATTTTGTGTGTGTGTGTGTGTGTGTTTCATTCTAGAAGAAAAATATTGGGGATTTTAATTATCATAGGTTTTTTCTAATTATCAACATGTATAGAATATAGAGTCTACCAATGAAAGAACTACGATAATGCCAAACATATGTCTTTGTTTAAATGTGACCTCTTTACTTTTATATTCCTAAATGTATTAGCTTTAATTTAACACTTGAGACTTCTCCTTAAAAACTTATGTTTTGACATAAATGGACCTCTCTCTCTCTCTCTCTCTCTCCATGAAAATTAGTGGTGACAAAAGATAATCTTTCAGATATTAGAAAGCTTGTTGGCAATGATCATTCCATTTGAAAGGTACACCCTTATAAAGGAGATTTTGGAAGGGGTGATACTTATCCACCAACTATGCAATAAATCTATGGATGGACTACAATCTTCCCTATATACCTCTTAGCTCTGTTAGACTGGAAGGTGGAGGCATGCCTATTATAGCTTTGACTTTAGTAGGATCCACTTCAATACCTCTATAAGAAACAATGTATCTGAGGGCTTTCACCGAAGTAACTCCAAAGACGTATTTCTTAGGTTTTAGTCTAACTTCATATTCTTCCAATCTATTGAAAATATCATCTAACGTGTTGAGGTGAGTATCCCTTGTCACTTGCACAACATGTCATCTACATAGTCTTCCATTAAAGTATGCATTGTGTCATGGAAGATAGTTTTCATTGTTCTTTGGCAATTAGCTCGTACATTCTCTTAACCAAAGGACATCACATTCCACCAATATGTTCCCCAAGGACATGTGAAACCTATTTTTGGCTAGTCTTTAGGAGCAATTTTAATCTTCTTATAGCCTAAAAATCCATCCATCAATGACAACATTTCATAGCCATCTATGAGCTCTACTATGATGTCACTATTGAGTAGAGAAAAATCATCTTCAGGGCATGCTTGGTTGAAATCTTGGAAATTAGTGCATATACTTACACCCCCATTTGGTTTTGTGACTAGTACTAAATTTAAGATCCAGTCTACATAATCAATGGGAACCCACATCGAGAAGCTTCTTGAGCTTGACTTTGACTAAAAGGGCAATTCATGGATGCATTTTTTGCAACTTTTGTTTCACGGTTTTTTCCCCTAAATGAAGGCATAAGTGATGAAGGACTAACTCTAAATCTAGTCCTAGCATGTCTACGTGCGGCCATGCAAAGTTGATTTCCCTCTATAAAAAAAATTGACAAATTGGTCTTTCTCAATATCTTATACTGAAGTTGCCAAACAAATGTTGGGGTTTTCAATTGTACTAAGAGTAATCTCCTGTGAATTTTCTATCAAGAGTGGAGACTTTTCTTGATTTAGAGGGAGTATGTCCAATCTTCTATCCTCAAGTGCCTCAAAGAGGTTTTCACCCTCCAATACATCTTTTTTTTTAGTTTTTCTTAGTCTAGGAGTGCCTTTTGATTTTCACCTAAAGACCTATTATTTTATTTTATATTCATTTTTGTAGCTAGAAGATGGAGTTGACTCTCCAAAGTAAACTTTGGATTTAAAAAACCTTGCTTTGTCATCTCCTAATGGTATACGTTCTCTGAGTTCCAAGAATTCAACAACAGCTTCATCATTTTCAAAGATGTCCAAGTTCAGTGAGTCCCATTGGCCCCAATCTTTAAGTTGTGGGTGTACCAAGAGGAATTATCATCAATGTTTTGAAAGGCAAGGAATGTGGCTCCAAGCAAAAGGAGAACTAGTCTAGATCAAAGAAAAAAAGTAGAGATGTACCAAGTGATAACATATTGAATTCAATTACCATCAAAATGAAGCATAAGACATCTTCCAAAAATTTACAAGAGATTTTTTCGTGAGGCTTGGAAAGATCTAGTTCCATTAAACTAGAGTTTTTCTTGTTAGTAGGAATAGAATGAATAGCTTCCTAAATAATAATACCATCATGGATTTTGCATCCTTGTAGAAACCACCTTTGTTTTGAGAAACGATTTAAAAGGGTTATTTTAGTTGCTCAACAATAGTTTTGGAAAAAATCTTATACAAAATATTTGAAGGAGCTATAGGTTAGATGTAGGAAAAATACAAAACAAAAGAATTATTAAGAGCTTCAATATTTGTTTTTAAGTTTGCAACTCCTCAAAAGCCTCCAAAAAGTTATATTTGACAATGTACTCGTAAAAAATTCATTTGAACCTAGGGATTTATCTTTTTCATCATAAAAGCCATCTATTCCTCTCATCCATAAAGATAGAGCCAAAGTCGAAGGAATTATCTCGAGGGGATATGAAGAAATTATCTTGAGTGGATATGAGTTTAGGAATATATTTTTGAATAATGTGTCTACTAACAAAGCAATCAACAAGAGGTTTGGACAACTCACAAAAGTAAAGCAGCCTCTATTTAGATATCTTAAATTGGTCCAATCCTAGAACCATCATACTTTGGATCTAAAAAACATTAACATGTTTACATGCCACAATAAACCGTTACAAAACAAAAAATTCATGCCCTAGTATAATCTTTGAGCACTAGACTTATATTACCATGTGATTTCCTCCAAAAACTCTATTACTTCTTATTCATTTGAGCTTAGAGAAGTGAATTAAGAGATCCTTAAGTTTGTGTCTTTGAATACAACTTTGATTCCCACTAGCTTAGACCCTAAAAAATAATTTTTGCATACTGCATGAAAAAAATCCATTCTTTTATTTTATTGTTTGACAAAACATCAAAAATTTCTAAATCCCACCACCAAAACCTAGCATTTTCTTTCAACTCCTCTTTTTTACATTACATGAGTTGAAATTTAAAAGAGGGGTTTTGAGGCCTAAATACCTAGTATTTTCTTTCAACTCTTCTTCTTTTAATTACATGAGCTGGAATTTAAAAGAGGTATTGAGGCATAAATATTCATTTTCAGTGTAAAGGTACAAGCCAATGATTTGTCCCATATTCTGGAGGATGGAAGAAGCTCAAGTCAATAAAAAACCATGGATCACTAACCAAAAGTCTATCCAAAAATTTTGCAATAAATACATTCTCAATTCCTTGATTGTTCCAAATGTGGGAATTCGGAAGAGATATCCATCAAATAAAGTTGATTTTCTTTTACAACAAAAAGAAGATTGGCCGTGAGCATAGTATAAAGTACTTTCCTTCATTGAGTAATAACATAAAATTGAAATCACTGCACAATCCAAAAAAAAATTATCAAAATAATCATGAAGAGTCCTTTTGTGACATTGGATACTACGCCAAAGTTCAAACTTACCTCAAAGATATTGTCTAGCACAACAGTTAGTGATCAGGATAGTGAGATTATTTAGTTAACTGTTTATAAAAACATGCCACCAACAACTTAAGAATTTCTTGAAAAAAGTAAACCTAAAATCTCAAAGACATAAAAACCATAAAATAATAGATCGTGAGCAAAAATAATAGCAATTTTCGAATATCTACCGACCAAATTAGCGTACTTTCTAAAATGAAAAACATTAGAAGGGTTAAAAATCTTAACCATTCTTCTAATAGCGTTTTGTTTTACCAAGCCATCTCACATTAAGGAAATAACCATGACTGGAGATGATTGAAAATGATGAATTCGATTGATTGAGAAGACCCGATGCCAACAAAAATTCTCCCAGATGTTTGGACTTGTTAATCTTCGCACCTTGCTGTTTTCTGCCCACCATGCTTTTTATTCTTTGTTTAATACCCAAGGTGAACTTTTTTCCCTGTTAATTCTAGTTTCAAGATATTTTCTAGATGAAAAACAAAAGAGAATTTTATGCTTTATCAGGGCCCATCGCTAGGGTAGAAGCACAAGCCCACGCTTTAAAAAGGCAAGAAAAGTTCCAAGCTTCCTGAACTTCAAGAGCTTGAGAATTGTTATGAATAAAAAGAGGAATTTTGGGTAGAAGCAACAGAATTAATATCAAAAGAGCACGGCAGAAATTAGCAATGGCAGCAGGCACTGAAAACATCATAATTTTTAATCGATGGATAAAAACAATGTGCTTTTACAAACTGTTTACATCATTGGTTTACGACATTAACTGCATACAAATATAAATCGAGTAAAATCTTTTAAAGTAAAAATGAAACTAATAAAAGGGATTTAATAGCCAAATGTTTATAAAGGCTACATACATATATTGTGTCCTACAGACCATTTTTGGCGTTCTCATTGGTCTAGCTTTTTACTCTTAGATGAAGGGCAATGGCCTGTACCCAGCAGAGCAGCCTAGCCAAACAGACCTCTTACTCAAACGAAAACATAATACTCTAATGCAAAGGGTAACAAAATAAGTGCAGGTGGCTGTTAGGCGTGTTGGTTTAACATACAAATTGCATTTTTTGTTATAACCAAAAAATCAAGAGACCTTCACCTTAAAGCTCTAACAGCATTACTAATTGCAGTATAGCACACAATTCATATTGTAGAATAGCACGTGCTTTCAGGATTTGCACTTCCTTTATTTTGCTGTAATAAACCTTTCAACATCAATCACTTCCAGATTTCATTCAATTGCTACAACAAGATAGATTGACATTTTAAATGTTTACCATGAGTAACCACCGTGTGCCATGTATCTATTGCAGTAACATGCATTTTACTTTTCATCCAAACGTTTTTTATATATAAATTGTTCCTACTAGATGCTAATGACGCACTAATGAGTTGCAAGATGTTCCACAAAAACAAGGTATTGATTTTTTAGTAGAACAATTGGATAGTTGCAGCCGATCTCCACAAGAGTAAGATTTTGCCCTAGCTGCATCGGAAAAGATATAAAGATTGCAAAATCCATCTCAATACAGTTCATTTTAACAGTCCAGAATCATGAAGGACATGAAATGAAATAACTAAAATACCATATAATGTGCATAAGAGCCTTTTAGCAGACACAAAAATGTGAAGCAGCTACTATTTTCATAACAGATAAACAGGAATTAAGGGTTACCATCAACACAACATATAATCATTGTTACAAGAAAGAACTAACTGTCAAAAATTAAAGACCGATTTTGCATTTTGAGTCTCTCAATACTAATGTAAAATAATTTATTACTTCCAAGCCAGTAGGAAGCAGAAACTAAGTTTGTGGCTACCATTTTTATGGGACATAAACAGGAACTAAGAAATAACATCAACACAATATATAATCATTATTACAAGAATGAACTACCTGTCAAAATTTAGTGACCAATTTTGCATTTTGAATCTCTCAATACTACTGTAAAATAATTCATTACTTCCAAGACAGTAGGAAGCAGAGAATAATTATGTGGCTTATCCGTCTGCAATTGTAACTTCAACCTCTACTCCAGGTTCAATGGTGATTGAAGTTATCTGCTTCACAACTTCAGACGAGCTAACAAGGTCTATTATTCTCTTGTGAACACGCAATTCAAATCGATCCCATGTGTTGGTCCCTAAAAACAATTTATTTAATCCAATATTAATACAAAATAAACAATCTTAACCTTGACGTTATTAAACTACAGCAAAAAATGCTATAAGAAAATGAACAGTTACAGTAAAGCTACAACAGTATATATATAGAATATTATGCAAGAAAAAATAAAATGAAAAACCTAATAGTGATGGGGCTTTCCGTTCTACGCAAGTCCCAAAAAAAAATTGTCTAATAGATAATAAAACCTAAGTTACCACATTGGCTCAGAACAGGTGGAATTCATGAGTCAATTCCCTCCAGATTCGGATATGGTGCGAATTCACTCCAAAATCATTATCAGACTGAGCAATTCACTGCAAATTCGATCAGCAGGACCCTGCACGAATTTCAAATGATTTTTGAAGACTTTGCAAACAGCCGTGCAAGCCCAGAACGAATTTGGACCCCCAATTTGGGACGAATTTGGCTCCAAATGTCAGTTTCATTGACTTTTCAATAAAGTTTTTTTGTCATTAAGGTCTATTCGACCCTCCAACTCTAAAAATGACTTTTCTATAAAGTTTTTTTGCCATTTTATATGTCATTTGTGCATATGTGAATGAAAAGAAAAACTTCTTGCCTCCATTGCTAAACTTTTTTGTTTGGTTGCCATTGCTGAAGGAGTGTTGACAGGTGATTGTTGTTGAGGATTATAGCTGCGATAGAGATCTTTTGAAATAAAGATAATATTGTGTCAACAGCTGGAGAAGATATTTCTGAAGAGACATGGGTCGTGTGAAGTGTCATGCATTTGGAATATGAAGAGCCTTGTTTTGGAAATTGAAGAGACCTTCGGTTATGACATGAAGAGTCTCTCAATTCCATATAAGTGAGTGTTTGCTTTGAATATCATATGTATCAAATCAAGTGAAAGCATTGTACATGATCTTCTATTATTAATAAAGAGATATTTTTGCTGGTGTTGCTGGGTTTTTCCCTTCAAGTTGAAGGGTTTTCCCAGGATAAAGTTGATGTGTCTTTATGTGCCTATCTCTGTTCTTCTTTTCTTTATTTGCTATCTATCTTTATTCCTGGGCATCAACATGGTATCAGAGCGGGTTAGATTACTGCAAATAAAGTCTTTTTATCTTGTTCTTTATGATGGTGTTGGTTCTATTTTATCGTGAGTTTCAATTGGCTGTTCATTGTAAGAATTTGGTGGAGGTTTTTCCCAGTTTATCGTGACTTTCTATTCCTCACTTGTGGCATGAGGTTCCTTGCACAGTAATTATCAGGAATCCTATTATTGGCGTTAGCTGACAGTGGCGGCATATGACATTTATCCCCTGTCTCATGGTTTGGCACGGGCAGTGGCAGCATTTCTAAGTAGTTCAATGTCTCACGACACTTCAGCCCACGTATGCACAGATTGCTGTATCGGAAAGTTTATGATATCAGTCTACAGGTGGCCATCCTCTTTATGGAGAAGAGCTCTGTTGTTTTGTTCAGCCATGGCTATTACATCAGAGCAATCAAGAAGATCAAGCTTCTAAGCCTTTTTTTTTATATATTCGTCCTCCTCTTCTTCGATTGTGTCCGATATCGTGTTGAATAGGAGGAAGGTTGTCACGGAAATTGTGAATGGTGTCTCTTCTTCTGCTCCTCGAAAGACATTTGTTGTGCCGGCTCCCAGCGAGCTGGGGAAGATAGCCATGTATTCACCGGCTTTCTATGCAACCTGCACCATGGGAGGCATTCTCAATTGTGGTCTCTCTCACACCGGCGTAACCCCTCTCGATCTCGTCAAATGCAACATGCAGGACACTGCCGGGCCTGAGCAATAGATGTCTCATGTTGTCTTTGAGCAGCTCTTGCATTGATTACGAGCCTTCAGTTGTTGTTTTGTGCTGTGCCTTCATTTCGACCCAACTGTCCCATTACAAGTTTGAGCTGTAACTATATTAGTTCATGTTCGAGCTGGCTGAGTGACGAGTTCGTGCATCAAGATTGACACGTCCTCTTTCTTGTTGAGCGGATGTCCTTTCATAGTGTGAGTTCCTTGGCATCATATTTTCTTCTCATGTGAAGTTCCTTTGATTTGTGTATTGAAGGATGCCGTCAATTATGCTTTAATCGTGGTAATTGCTATTGGTGCTTGGAGCCGTTGGTCTATAAGGAGAGTCCCATTCTTGGTGTCAATGATAAAAGAAACAACTCTTAGAGACATCTGTCATCATCTTCATGCTCTCGGGAGTTACTATTAAGGACACTGGTCATTCTCGTTTCGGATTCTTTCATGGTTGGTGAAGTTCATGTGCTTCATTAAAGATGAGCGTTTACCATTCGCTAGAGTATTATGAAGTCTTCCTTGTTACCGCATGTAACCGTTGCGAAAATTTCATCTAGGTCTCCTGCCAGCATTGAGCTAGTGTATCTTCCTGGGATATTGAATTGTCGTATATCATTCTGCGGATACTTCCATTTCAAGTGTCATCGAAAATCATCAGGTTAAGGTTGTTGTGTATCTGTCGTCTTCAAGTTGGCCCTTGCAATAGACGGTATCGAGGAGCATTGCTTGCAAGTATCATAGCATTTATATATAGACCGTTTGGGATTATAATCACCAATTGATAAAAGTGTTAGTCAAAGTGATGGTATTCAGGCATGATCGTGTGACAATGATAGTCTGAATAATATCAATATCATTGTTCATGGGTGATGTTATTTCGGGGGCCATCGTGAATGTTATGTTCAGCGGTGAACATTTATTCTTTGAAGCTTCATTCCTTGTCTATCATATATGGTGATTCTTTAGAATATGAGATACACATGGCATGATTTTTGATATGAGTATCAGAATCTTATAAGTGCTGATACATATATATATGTCGTGATCAATTTTGTTAGAAAGATGATCAATGTTTGATCATAGAGCTGATCATTTTGTTTATGCAGTTTACTTTTGCTGAAGAAGTGATTTTTCTGTATAAGCTTGAGAAGCTTTGTATTGAATCTCCTGATTGACTTTTGGTGGGCTAAGATTCTTCTCGAGGAAGATTAGACCTCAAAGATATAAGACGGATCAAGAAGCAATGGGATGATTATTAATTATGTGCAAAGTCATACAGACTTGAACATGGGGACGCTGCTTAACTGAATTGATGTTACACATCTTCATTAAAGAGGTAGACCATTTACAAATCATACTCAGAGGGAGATTGTTCAGCTTCAGAGTGAGTTTGCCTAATCCCTTGCAGACTTGTGTGGCAGTGTGACTGCTAAAGCTGCCTGTTTGGTCAACTTAGAATCAGCTCTTTTATTATGATAATCAAAGCAATGAGAATGCTGCTCCTGCTGAGAGGGAGTCTCTATTGAGAGAGAATCTCAGCTATTGTTGTACATGTTGCTAATGCATTCTTCTCTGGGAGAAGTTTGAGGTGAAAGCCCTTGTTCCACCCTCTGCAAGTAGGCAAGGCGGTAATGCATTCTTCTGTGAAAGCCCTTGTTCCACCCTTTGCGAGTAGGCAAGGTGGTAATACATTCTTCTCTGGGAGAAGTTTGAGGTGAAAGCCCTTGTTCCACCCTCTGCGAGCAAGCATGGTGGAAGTCATGTGTGTGACTCCATGACCTTTAATCTTATGCTTTTATGATTCACCGTCTAGAAGTAGCTATGGTGAATAATGTTATGCTGAGATAACAATGTTTTATTGAGATAATTTGTGATGAGAATTTGTTATTGACATCTTCGGTTGCAGCTATGTGTGCCTACCATACTAAAGATCTTTCTCTTGCTAAGAGGGAGTCTTGAGGATTATAGCTGCGATAGAGATCTTTTGAAATAAAGATAATATCGTGTCAACAGCTGGAGAAGATATTATGAAGAGACATGTGTCGTGTGAAGTGTCATGCATTTGGAATATGAAGAGCCTTGTTTTGGAAATTGAAGAGACCTTCGGTTATGACATGAAGAGTCTCTCAATTCCATATAAGTGAGTGTTTGCTTTGAATATCATATGTATCAAATCAAGTGAAAGCATTGTACATGATCTTCTATTATTAATAAAGAGATATTTTTGCTGGTGTGGTTGGGTTTTTCCCTTCAAGTTGAAGGGTTTTCCTAGGATAAAGTTGTTGTGTCTTTATGTGCCTATCTCTGTTCTTCTTTTCTTTATTTGCTATCTATCTTTATTCCTGGGCATCAACAATTGTTGCATGTTGTAAGCTTGTTTGTGATCTATTCCTACATGGTTGCAAGTGTGGACAGCTCCTCGAAGACATTGAAGAGGAAGATTTCAACAAAAGAGGTAGGGTTTTGTTTATTTTGTTTGTTTTTAAAAAGTTTTATTCCATTTTTTTTACAAAATGAAATGAGCTCTCTAGTTTTATTTTCTTTTTTCATTTTAGTTTGTGGCTTTGTGTTGTTCGTAGATTCATAGAATGGCAAGTGTTTCTAGCACTAGAAACTCCTGCTTTAAAACAAACAAATACTCTCCACTATGGAAATGGTTCGACCAATGCCAGGTGGAGGAGGTTTTTTGTGGATTTGCAGCCATTGCAAAGAGGAATATAGTAGCCCTTATAGGAGTGAAAGCACAATTGTGCTTTATTCCTCAAAAAGACACTAAGTTTTGTACAGCAAAGCCAAAAGTTAATGGGGTACTACCTAAACCCTTCTTCCAAACCACATTGTGAACAAATATATTCAAGAGCAGAAACAAGCAGACAAAGCAGCTGGGAATGCACATTCTCATCCTTTGCAAAAGTCTAGAAATAAAACAAAAACATCTATGGCTTTAGTTACCACTCCCAATGGACCACCCGCAGAGGGCCATCCATTCTTGCATGCTCCTCAAGAACCGGTTACAAATAAGAGAGCAAAGGGCCCTTGGAAATGTCATTTCAGAATGAAGCTAAAGACATTGCCGAGGAGGACATAGCGAGATGCATCTATGCAAATGGGTTGTCATTTAATATTGTTCGCTCACCATATTGGCAAAAAATGGTGAGATCAATTAATGAGGCTCCAAAGGGGTTCAAGGGCCCAGGTTATGAGAAGGTGCCCACCACTTTATTGGATAGAGAGGCGATCCATGTAGAGGCTTCCATGCAGCCCATCAAGGATTCATGGATCAAAACAAGTGTGACCATAGTATCTGATGGATGGAAAGATGCAAGAAATAGTCCTTTGGTTAATGTTATTACAGTGTCCACAAGAGCTGCAATGATTTTGAAAGTTGTGGATTGTGAAGGGGAGGTGAAGGACAATCCTTTCATTGCAAACATTCTCATCCAAGCCATTGAGCAAGTTGACCCTCAAAATGTTGTTCAAGTAATAACAGACAATGCCAAGAATTGTAGGGCTGCCAAGATATTGGTTGAGGAGCAGTTCGAACACATTTTTTGGACACCTTGTGCTGTCCACTCACTCAACCTAATGCTGCAAAAAATTGGCATTAAAAATGAGTGGATCAAAAAAATGAACAAAGATGCATAGAAGATCCAAATGTTCATCACAAACCACCATATTACGCAAGCCATATTTAAACAATTCTCAAAATTGGAGCTCGTGAAGGTAAGTTAAATTATTTAAAATTTAAATATGTTTTAGAAACTTAGTCACTTTAGTTTAGTAAACTTTCTATGTTTTAAATTTAAATTTTAATTTATTATTGTTTTGATTTTAAAATAGGTTGTTGAGACCCGCTTTGCCTCCAACACTATTGTTTTAAGACGCCTTGTGAAGGTTAAGAGTCATTGTCTAGAATGGTAATCAATGCTAATTGGAGCATATGGAGGCAATCTAATAGTACCATGGCAGCTGCCATCAAGGCAATGATACTAGATGACTCTTGCTGGGATTGTGTTGAGTACCTCCTGAGGTTCACTGAGCCTATATTGAACATGATCTGATACACTGACATGGATAGGCCTTGCTTGGATGAGGTGTATGATGGCATAGACTCCATGATTTAGGATATTAAAAAGATCATAAATGAGAGAGCAAGATCCTGAAGAAAAGTTCTTCAAGGAACTATAGATAATCATGGTAGAGAGATGGAACAAAACAACTACCCCTTTGCATCTCCTTGCCTTGCATTGAGCCCCAGGTTCTATAGTCAATCGGTCCTCAGTCCTCTAGGAGAGTACCACTAGAGTTGCCCTATACAAAAAAGTACAAGGCAGCCCTTCAAAGACTCTTTCCCGATCACATATGACCTACAATGAGGTCTGAATTCATGAGTTTCGCAAGCACCAATGATTGTGGTCATGAGGCTCTTGAAGACAAGAACACTGTTGATGCTCATAAATGGTGGTACTTCCATGGGGAAATGTACCAGCACTAAAACCCATTGCCATTAAAATTTTATCACAATTTCTTAACTCTTAAGATTCTAATTTCTAATTTCACAAGTCATTTCTTAACTCTTAACTATTTCTAATTTCAAAATTGAAAATCCTGATAGTTGCTAGTTCATCATCATCCGAGATGAATTGGACCACATACTCCTTCATCCACTCAATAAAACGCAATAGAATGAATTCAAAGAAGGCAGATAGTTTGGTCTTTGTGCATTCAAACTTGAGGCTCACAACACAAAGAAAATGCTACAAAAAAGGGGAGGCAAAGAATTGGGATGTTGAACCAGGGCGTGTGGAGTTGGAAGATTTGATTACCGACTTAGATGCACTTGTACTTGACGATGGTGATCACGAGCTACCTAGTGATGTTTAGGCTGATCATGAGGCTGAGCCTGACATTGCTAGTACCGATGCTAGTGGCACTTTTTGTGCTTATAATCTGCAACAGCAGAATGATGATGATTTGTTTGATGGTTATTGATGACATTTGATCAGTGCTAGCTAATTATGAATGTTGACATTATTGTTTTTAAATTTTGAACCAAAACTGTATTTTGGCATTTTGTTATGTCATTTGGACTGAAATGTTAATATGTGTAGTGGTGTATTTTTCTATGTTGCTTTAATATTTGCATGGTGTTGTATGAATTTATTTGCTGCTGCAGATATATATATATGGACGAGCTCAAAACGAATCAGAACCCAACCCAAAAAAAAATTGGACAAATTTCAAACCCAAATCTTGAACCCGCATCCGTACTGGCAACTTAGAATAAAACCTCAAACTATCTAAACAACATCAGAAATCCCCAGTACATAATTAAATATGGTATTCTTGTGTCACACCTTTCATGAGTTCACAAAGACAAACAGTAAGAGAATTGAAACACTGAATTAAAATAGCATCAAAACTTCTATGGATCACTCATAGCTATGGAGAATTTGTTGAGTATCATGTTCCTTACAGAAAATTAAGAAATAATTGAAATAGTTAAGTTCCAAAAGTAGATACCGTGTAAACTAGTCAAAAGTGTCCTCAGACTCCATTACAACTTAATTAAGAGGTATAACATAAGCTGTCCTTGCAGTCCTTTCTATATGTATGGTTTTGAAGAGATTCAATTACTAGAGGAAAGAGACCTTTAGATGAAAAGGCACTTAATTTTGTGACCCATTCTGTGAACTTTTGTCTTGTATCTATAAGATTTATGTAGTTGATACAGAAAAGCAGAACGTAGATAAATATAAAGAATCATTGAATCTTCTTTCTATGACAAAAAGGCTTAGATCAAGCAATCTCAAGACTGATTCTTTAGCATATTATGCTTCTTGACCTTAAAAATTAAGATAACACCCCGATACAGGTAACAGCAAAACTAACAAAGAGACAGGTTTTGAATTGCTACTGCTACAAATACTTAACATAAAACCTTTTGATTATGATCACCCTGGCATGCCCAAATCAAAACACCCTGTATTGCAACCACTCTGGATCCAGACTATGTTGGAGTTGAAACAAACATGAGATTTATTTTGATTCTAAACATAATTTTCTGTGCTCTAAACGTTACCAGCAGTCTGCTTATAATTAAAAAATGCTAGACGCACCCACTGCCTGAACTGAAACTGAATGTCTAGGTATCTGAATTCGTGTCTCAGAACCATCAGGCCCCTAAGACCCTAAAGAAATGAAGTCAACAACAGAATATAATACCTTGCATATTCCCTGCAAAATTGAAAATAGCTCATCCAAAGAATAGCTCAAATCCTAATTTGCACATTCATGTGAGAAAAGCTGCAAACAATAGCTCATCCAAAGAACCAAGAATCAGTGCACCTATGTTTAGCCACCATACATACTATGTATAGATAAAAAACACACCTGTCTCCTGTTCCACAAGTTTTATGTTAATATAATTCATTTAAAAAAACACATCAGGGAGCACAATCTACCATACCCCAGCTTCCAGTTCCCAAATCCTGCCTCACACAATACCGAACATTATCAATAACCTTAAACAAATGCAGTCAAGAGACATCCAATTTTGTGAGCATTGTTCGTGAACTTATAAACATCCAATC
Organism: Chamaecyparis obtusa; assembly: GCA_027943335.1. Classification (NCBI taxonomy): domain Eukaryota; kingdom Viridiplantae; phylum Streptophyta; class Pinopsida; order Cupressales; family Cupressaceae; genus Chamaecyparis; species Chamaecyparis obtusa. The sequence continues at coordinate 727,236 of BSBK01003081.1, forward strand.
TGAAGTTTGTCTAACAGCAATTGGATAATCATAGAAAAGGGGCACTCGACAGGGTGGGTCCTCTATGTAAAGTTGCCTCCGTGCTAGTGCTAGTGCACCCTCAATGTCAAGTGACATCAGTGCTAGTGCACAGTCTACATTAATTGGTCTCTGATGGTCAGAAGGCAAGCCTCTATGTTATGTGGCCTTTGTCTTAGTGGGCCTTTTGTCAAGTGGCCTTTGTCTCTGTGCCAGTGCAATTCCTTGGATGTGTCCTAGGAGTTGGCTTTCAATGATTCTTTTATCTGTCCCTATGCTAATTTCAGCCTCAAAATGATGTAACCTTAACTATTGGCATACCCCTAATTGAGGATTACCAAACACTATTTCATAAAGCATAACATTGCTATTGACTGAAAAAGAAAAGATTGTGGTCTGGCCGTAAGATGGAATAAATTGCGGCATTTATCACAAAGATTATCCAGATTCAGAACTCAACAGACATGTCCTCTCCATTAAAGTGGTATGTGTTAAGATCAAATACTTTGGCGTATGAGAAGGAGTTAGTTTAAAATTAATCCTTTAAATTAAAACAGTGCCAATGACTTGATTGCCCGGTTTAGCTAGCTATATAAAGGAATAGCTCTAAAATCCAGTACCTTCTCCACAGGGAGACTTCCTAGTGGTGATGTGAAGCACTTTTGTGGGCATCCTGACAGGCCCCTTGACTTTCAATCTCTTGTCCTTAGCACCCCTCACAAGATCACCACATACTGCAAAAATAAACCAAAAACAAACTAAGATCCAATGCTTTAAACCTTCACCAGGTGCCATTAAACACCTTACAACTCAATCTACCACTTGCGAGTTTTGATCTCCTAACAATGCAATTGAAAGAACTGTATTTTTTTACTTTTTAATTAAACAAGTATATGATAGACGAGACGAGAAACACGTACCTTTCTCAAGATTCTTGACATTCTTAGAAGAAAGAGTGATTCTAATGCGGTGCTGCTGCTCCTGAGACTCCTCGAGACCAGCCTTCATCGGCTTCATCATACCCATCGCCATGGTTCTTCCAGTAATGCCAGCAACGACTAAATTATCAATGCTTCAAAATCATAATCGAGTAGATGGGAAATTTTCCGAACTTGTTAAAATACCAAGACGAATGATCTATTTTCCGAAACCCTATTATTTGCAGAAACCCTGGAACTTACCTCCTATTCCGCGCTTCACAAGTTTGGCGTATAACGTGAATTTAGGGTTTCAGTCATTTTGTTAATAGTTTTAAGTATTTTAGAGGTGAAAAGTACCTCCATGCCACTGCCTTAAATGTTTTAGGTTTGGGTATATTTTTTATTATTTATTAGAGTTTCTTTAATATAATGATTAGTTTATAAGAGATATATTGCTATATGAATTTGATTCATAACAATGTTCTATTTTGATCTATAATTGTTCGTTTTTAGAAATGTGATCTTAATTTTTAAATTATCCATGCATTGTCTTGGATGAGATCTTTAGGTGTGACATTTTTATAATCACAAATCTCAATCTTACATTTTTTAAATTTAAATTTAAAATAAATTTCAATTGATTCCTTTCTTTTAACCAAGTGTAACGTGTCAACTTAGGAATCATTGAAAAACAATAATGAGAGCATCATATCAATATAACTAGAGAATCACATTGATGTACATGTTGATATTATGGCCTTGACGACAAAGATCGACCATCTTGGAGAAAGAGGAAATAATAAATATATTAGAAATATTTATTATAATTCGATTTATAAATAATAATAATAAATATGGGTGATATTTATTATTTATTGTTTATAAGATAATGCATATATATGTGGCAATATTAATAATAATAAATAAAGGTTATTTATTATTTATTAATTAAATACTTGGAGGGCCCAAGTCGACCACCTTGGAGAGGTGGAATTTAGCATTTTGGATCCATATATATGCATGGTCGATCCTTGAGAGAAAGATCATCAAAAACATAACATGATTCTCTCCCTTCAAGGATCGAATTCCTTATCTCATTGTGTGAATTGTGTTGGAGCGAATCCATATTGTTTTAGAGTGAATTAAAGTGTTGAGCGAATTATCCTTGTGTGATCTTGGAGTATGATCCACATCAGTCATGGAGATCAATGAGCAGATTTGGTGTGAGCTCATGATGCAAGCAGACTTGGCAAATAAGTGTGAGCTTATGATCAGCAATGTGTGGTATATCAGCGATGTATATACATGATGTATATTAGGATCTGCGATATACTTGATCTGCAATTATTGATGCAATGTATTGCAAGGACTTGCAATACATTGCATGTGTGATGCAATACATTGAAGAATCTATCATCATTGGTGCATATCGGATGTACCTAAGGGACTGTATATAGGACAGATTGGACAACTCTTACAGTGCAGATCGAAGCCAATCTGGGTGTTGTTTTCATTCAGATTTGAGTGCCAAATCAGATTCAAGGAACAAGATTTTGAGGGCAGATTTGAAGGAACAAGAATTTGATGTCTTTAATCATTGTTTCAAAAAAGTTGATTAGGTCTTCTTAAGGTTTTGATTGAGGAGAACAAGACCTTTTTGATTTGTTAAATTCTCAAAACATGCTTCTAAATATTAATTGTTGGCAATCAAGATTGCACCCTTAGCTAATACAATATCAACTATCCTATTAAAATATGGAAACACTCTTAGATTGTGGGTGATCTATGACGGGAGTTAATCTCTGAGGTTAAAAGGTCGGTTCCTTATAACTAATCACCTAAAACTAAACAATGGCAGGAAAAAGGGATGGAAAGGTATGCTTGTGAAATGAACTCCTAAAACTTAATGGGTGATGCACCAAATGAATAACGAGACATGTAGCTAGAAAACTCACAAAATTACCCTTTAAAGACACTGAAAAAACTCACAATTTCAATCAAACACATCATGCAAAAGAGATTTTTATGACAATTCATGGTATCCTGACGCCTTGAAAGGAAAATATTGATATTCTCTCAATTTCTAACAACAAAAAAGATGACACAGTCATAGACTTGCACTTAAGTATACCAAATCATGCATCTAACACTGAAAAGAGCTTGATGAAATAAAAGGTAAAATACAATATTTTGATCAACTGCTCACAATCAATACTCAATACAACAAAATTGAAAAGGAACATGTATCTTTATTAAATAACCATGGAAAATCTACTACAATATGTAAATGTCCAATACAAATAATACCCAAAATTTGTAAAATGCAAAATAATGGCAAAAAGAGAGGACCAGAAAATAATACAAATCTAAAACATTATAGAAAGGCCAAAGCCAAAAAGCAAAGTGGGACTGAACTAAACTGCACTTTGAACTTGAATTGAAACTCTCCTTGAACTGCCAAAATAGAACCAAACTTGAATCTAAAATAAAAGCATGCATAAAGAAGGTTATAACTAAATAAATTTGCATAAAAATAGCCTCAAAACCTGTGGCAAGTACACATGCATGATGCAAGATCCATAATTAATCCATAACCACCCTTATCTGCCTACAATAGCTCCTCAACTCAAGTTGATTTTTTATTTTTATTTTTAAAAAACTTCTCCTTTTGACCTCTTTGAACATAACTATGCCTTCATGCAATTATTATTAAGCTAATAGGCTTTGTGTGGGAGCTTTGATCTCATAAATTATTATTTTTCGTCGAGTAGTGTCAGCCCTTCTCCTATTTTTTTCCCGATAATGAACTCAAACACTATTTTTAGGTTTTTCTGATAATGAACTTATCTTGCCTATTTTTGTGATTATTTTTCGTTGCCCTTATTTGGGTTTCTAATTCTTGCAGCTAACTCTGAGTTTCTAATTGTGGATGCTATCTTATTTTTACCTCCTAATCTTATGGCTTCTTTTGGCCTTCATTTATAAAAACAAATTATTTCATTCAAATTGGAATAGAAAGCTCATCTTGTAAGATTTCTCTACAGATAATTTTGAAAAAAAACAAAGTAAGCTAGGTATGGATTAACCATTTATTGTATTGAATGCCCTCTAATTTTCTTGGATGAGCAAGTTGTAATTCGATTTTGGTTTATTTATTCATATATTTCTTATAATTTTTACCGTTCGTGAATTTTTTAGAACTAGGGTTTACACTTTCTCTGATATTGATTGAACCGGCGGTGCCTTCATTCTTGGTACAAAGCCCTCCTTTCTCTCAATGATCGAAGCTGTAGAGTGTTGGATTGGATAAGTGATTTGATCATAGCCCTACCAATAATGGTGGTCCTTTTTGGTTGGTATGTTGAAAGAACCCTAGCAAGACCGTTGTGTAGAAGGGCGTGAGGCATCCTACAAAACCCCAACACCTTCCTATATTTATAAGCCATTAAGCCACCACAAGAATTTCATTTTGTGTGCATCCATAAATCTTTTTATTTCATGATGCCACATTTTGTTGAGGCATTTTGTCAAATGACTTACTTTCCATCTATGTAGGTTATCGTTCCTAGATGTATTTTATCAAATAGTTGCATGCCTCATATGTGCCTCCATGTTTTGCATCTATGTGTGTTAGGGCAGTAATAACAACAACCTTATTTAAAAATATGACTTTCAACTATGCTTGATGGATGGCCATACACTGTTCAAAGCTTTTGATTTGGCTCTACCAAGGAGGATGCTAGTGTAGGTTAATAAATCTAGTGCACAACTTCTAATTGTACCCGTTTGATAATATTGAAAGTCCTTTCAACAATTCTCTTTTCTGCCAATCTCATAATCACTGTATTTTGTAAGGGTGTCCCCATGAGACATTTTGTCAAACAAATAGGTTGCCCAGTCAATGCCATCATTTTAATGCATATTAGAATTTCAAAAATTATTATGATGCATTTGTTCTTTAATGTCTTAATGAATATATGTGTTATTTTCAAGCACCATTTTGGTGTGATTCTCACTGTTGTCTTTGTTTTTTAGCTCCTAATCTTGTGTTTTTTTGTCTTGGTTTAAAAAAAACAAATTATTTATCAAATTTCATTCAAACTAGAACAAAAGCTTGTATTGTAAGATTGCTCTCACAAATTTGTGTAGAAATAGTTATCTAAATATGTAGTATTGCTTCTTTCTTCTCTGTTATCATGTAAATTTTGATGCAGAGATCAGTCACTGAGTACTTTTGGTTTTAGTTAAATTTGTGTAGAATCACTTATCTAAATATGCAGTATTGCTTCTTTCTTATTTGTTATTATCTAAATTATGATGCAGATGTGAGTCACTGAGTATAGGATTGTCCAATAATATAAATCTTCATGTTACATGAAGCTCATATGATCTCATTTTATCATATTGCTTGATATTTTATGAAAGTGGATTTAATTCCTTTAACTTGTGTGATTTCTTTCACTTTTCAATATATTTTTTGTCCTCTTGCACTTCACATAAAAAGCTACTAATGCCTTTTTGTTTTTGACTATATTGTTTGAACCCTCTCAACTTATCAACACCTCTAATCCTATTTGGTAGCTATTCAAATCAATGGCAACTAAAATGTAACTTTTCCTTCGTCCAATAGTTGCATCCCTTTTCAAACTATCTTTATAAAATATTCAATATTTTTTAATATTTCAAACTAAATTCAATGAAACACACTTGTCATCCTTGAATGGGATTACCAAATGATGCAAAGGGTTTAGTCTATGTTTTATTTTAAAGAGGGCATTACAGTTGTAGAAAGAAAATAAACTAATTTTTTTTCTTATTGCTACTTTGGCATTGGATCCAAAGCATATAGGATAGAGGAAACACTTTTCTAGGGCATCTACTATACAAAGATATATCTCTCTTTTAGGTTTCCATTTTAAATCATTTTCAGTCCCCATTTCATTCAATTCAACAAAGCCAAAGTAAGAACTCTGGTCTCTTGCTTACCAAGCTCACTACAACTTTTGTTTAGCAGAGGGTGGTCTGAGTTAAATATATTACAACAAGAGTAAGACTTAAGTATTTGCAGTGTTGGCCTCATGTAAGAATCTATCTGAAGACAAATCATACAAGTTCTATAATCTATTTTGGACTTATCTACATGGTAATTTTTTTTCTAAATTTTTATTATGGGTACCAACAAACATATTAAAAAATAGTGTTGACTAAGTTCAGTTTAGTGCATATAGTTTTATGAAGACCTAGATCACAAACTTTAGAATTAGATTTACAATCTTATGCTTCCTTAATTGTACCAGTTCTTTGGTAACTTTGTAATAAATACATACATTACATATGGCACATTACCACCTTTCTTTCAAAAGAAAGAATATTATCTTGTGTTTCATTTATGAGGGGAATTAATGTTATTTTGTGGATAGCATTAATTGGATCATTAGTGCTTGTTGGAAGCTTTCATAGTCCATCTCCAATACCTGAAGAAATTTGTTGTCTTATGTTATTTCATGTTTGCACCTGAAGTTGTATACGTTGATGTTCCATGATATTTATGATGTTATAACCTTTGTTTTTCTTAAGCAAGCTCAAAATTGCATTTGGTAACACTTCAATTCTCTACCATTTTTTTTCTAAGAGTTTATGTAACACGATATCATTGATGGAGAATCTTTGTTTTTACTTTGCGTAAACAATGAAATTGCACTTTCCAATACATCGATTTTAAATTATTGTTATAACTTTTGTTTTTGTCTTCATGGATTTCTCAAATTTTGAGTATTGATTTGTTGTAGCAAACTCTTACATTATAAAAATATATAATATGATGAAGCTGGTTAAATTTTATTGGAAATGCTCCCTGTCAAATTATGAATTGCCTTAAATTTTCTTTACTTGTCCCATCAACTTGATACTATATATTTGGCTTTCATCTTAGAAGGATTTTCATATTGTATTGCTTGGACACATAACAACTTAAATAAACATGCATCTATCTTCAATCTCAAAACTATTAGTTGCTAACTTGTCAAAAAAAAAATGGTTTATATTATGTTTTTTCAGTTAGATGGCTTTGTAAAAAAATAGTAAAGTTTGTACCTTAATGTAATTATGTGAATGGTGGTCAGATATGCATATGTCACATCAAGAAGATGGTGCACCAAAGAATCATCAAATGTGTTGCTGGTAATACTTGAATTAGTTTACTTTTTAAGGAAATAGATCTGGATGCAGGGATGCATTTCATTAGAGAAAATAAAATATTTCTTGGTTCTTTTCTACCCTGATTTAGAGTATATTACTTCACTGCCTATTTGTACAATTTTTCATTTTACTCATTGACCATATTCTCTAGTTTTTAACTGAATTGAAGAACTTCACCCATATTTATTACTGCTCAAACTCTTGGACAACTTTCATTTTGCCTTTAGTTTTACCAGGGTCACCTTAATTGGTCACCCTAATGGGGTGTTATGTAGCTTGGTTTTAAATGTCACTCATAACTACTATCATATTATTAAAGCTCTGGGAAATCCTTTTTTATGTTTCAATTACCATTTATGAGAAATTTTTCACATTGTACAAAACATATCACTTTTTTGAAAATCAAAACTCCTATCGGCTCATCATTACACCTACAAAAGCCTGCAAGTTTTAGTTATTTTTGTCATAAAAGGTTGCACACCAATTCAATTCTACAAGCATATAGATCATGTCCATAGGTGTGGATTTGAATCAAGTGAAACACTATTAATTTTTAAAGGTGGAGAAACTTGCCAAACCAAGTCTGAAAATTATTGTTGTGTGCTCAATCAATTCCATGTATCATTAACATCATTTTCCTTCTCAAAAATCTAGTTAAGTGTTGCATTTAAATTCCTGTGATTTTTGTAATTAATTTAGCATTTATAGTTCTGAGCCCCAATTATTTTACATTGGTTGATCATGTTAGCCTACATGTTTTATGCAAGGTGTGTTGAACAGGCTAAATAACTGAGGGGGGGGGGGGGGGGTGGGCAGGCGGGTGGTGAATCAATTATTCTTACACACTTTATAAAACTTTTACTTTGTCCGTAAACTTATAAACATCAACAATATCAACTTATGATCTATTGATTAACCACATCAAAGATTCATAATAGATGTAAATATGAAAGCATAGAAACACCAAAATAAAGAAAACCATGATTTACATGGAAACTCAAAATGGGAAAAACCACAAAGAAGCTAATTCTCATGAAATGAAACACCAATTAAGGTGACACTAATTAAGACAATTTTTACAAAGGCTCATTCTTGGTTGTGCTCGTTGTAGGTTGGCTCACTACCGATTGACTCATTGTCGATAGAGCTAACTACCCTTAGAAATGAATATGGTCAAATGCCAATATAAATAGGCTTACTAGTAGTACAAGTGGGCTCATTGCCAGAATATATGAAAAGAGATTGAATCCACCACTAATATCATTGTCACCAATACCCTGTAATACATAAATGATATATCAATCTACTACTGATTGCATCCACACACACAAACATCAACACACAGATCTCTTGTAAACATATTCACAATCACTTCACATATAAGCCACACATAATCCATATGAACAACTGAAATCATCACTCTACTTATATTGCTTGATGACATCAAACATGTCGGCCAGAATAATTTGAAATAGGTCACACCAATACATTCGTGCAGTGCTAAGGAATGAACTGTGTACCACCTCGATCAATCCAACATGCCTCAAGTATAGCAATACACTACACCACCTCCAAAGCCTTCAGTTACAATAGATAGAATGAACATGTTACACAATATGTAATGTATGCACCCAAAAATGGTCGCCTAGACTTTGGGCACCATTTATTCGATTTATTGATCCTGAATCAATTTTATCAATAATCAATATTTTCAACATTATCAATTTCTTGATTAAATCTTAAATTCGATCATATATTAGATTTTTATCCTATGGGCTAATCATTTATCCTAAGTCTTTATTTGATTAAAAGGAATATTTCCTCTCCTTTTAATAAATAAAAAGCCCCACCTTTTCATCTTATCCTAAGTTGCACAAATAAAGCACTATTCCTATTTTATAAAAAGAAGAAAACACTTTTTGTCTCATATGGACATAAAGTCAACTCCTATTTTTCTATTGGAGGATACTTGTGCACATGGATTGCTCCTCTTTCAAGCTCCACCACTGATTAAGACTTTTTGCCTCTTAATCTCAATGGTCCATTTCACCTCATTTCTTATAAAAGGAAAGCTCTCTCCTTCATTTGCATATATCACATTTTTATGCTAACCTTATGCTGCAGGAATCCTTGAAGACTTTGAAGCTTTTTAGAGATCATTGTTGCATCATACTTTAGATTTCTTCATTTGCTTCATAGTTTAGTTTACATTCTTGCATTAGTAGTTTCATTTTTCATGGCTTTCATAGCTTAGATTTCCTTTCATGCAATAGCATAACTTCACATAGCTTAATAGGAGGGATTTGTAACACTTGTTCTTTCCATTTCATAGCTTAGTTGCATTGCATTTTCATTTCCATAGACTAGCTTGCATTGCATTTTCATAGTGATTCTTGAGGATATTGGCACTCCTACCCTTGTCCTCATTTGAATCTCTCGTTATGTGGTTGACTAGCAAGGTCACAAGCTTGTAGCTCTAGCTGAGAGCAAATACATCATAGTCCCTTGCAACTCCATGCATAGAGAGCTATGAGCCACTTTGTGAGGCCTCATTCTTGAGCAACCTTGCATGTAATGGTTCATAAAAGTGCACCATTTTAGTGTGTACATTTCTGGCGCCCACCGTGGGGCTGCAAGCCTCGTTCTCTACATTTTTATCAAGTTTCGTATATTTTTCAGCGTCACTTTTCTGTCATTTTTGCGCAAACAGGAGAAACGCCGCTTATGGAAAATCTGTTCACGCCTGTGAGCATTTTGTTCGTGCCTATGAGCATTTTGTTCCCGCCTTTGAGCATTCTTTTCACGCCTGTGAGCATTCCGTTCACGCCTGCCTGCGAGAAATCTTTTTCCACCTCTGCATGGTCTATTGACGCTTTTGAGCATTTTGCTTGCGCGTCTGGATATTCTGTTGTCGCCTATGCATGTTCTTTGGTCACCTTTGCAGGTTCTTTTTGCGCGTCCAGACATTTTGTTGTCACTTTTGCAGGTTCTGCTTGTGTGTCTGGAAAATATTTTGTCACCTTTGCAGGTTCTATTGTCGTCTGTGCACATTTTAATCATGCCTGCCAACTTTTAAATGTCGCGTTTTAGCTATTAAATGTCGCCTGGTATTGTTTGTTGAATTTTGCTAGTTTATTTGCTGTTTTCAATTTTTTTGAAAATTCCAGCGTTTTCAAATCCGTTCCACTTTAGAAAACGAGTGCCCATTTTTGAGAAATTTTTGTAAATGATATCAAAATTTTAAGTGTTATATATCATTGGAAAGGTCTTTCCAAGCCTAATCCAACCATGATGGTTTCATTTTCAGATTTTGTCATTTGATTAGTTATTTTTTTGCAGATTATCTGATTTTTCATGTGCTAACCATTGTTAGATTTTGGATTTTGCTAACCTTGTGGGCCTAACAAGTTGTGGTTGTAGGTGCACTTGCTTGAGATATTTTACCAAAAGAACGCATGTCAAAGAGGGCTACTAATGGTTTTTGTAGGGCTGCCCAAGCATAAAAATAAAATAAAAAAAATCTTGCTTGTTTATTTGCTTTCCTTTTAAGTGTGGCAAAAACTAGTTGTTTCATTTATTAGGCACTTAAGATCTTGTTGTAGGAATTTTTGGGTGGTAGGAGAAGTATGCTCTTCACCATTTTGGTGAACCAAAAAATCTTGACCCATCTTTGAATTTTGAAAACAAGAGGGTAAATGAACTTTGCTTGGTGTGTTTGGGAAAATTTTTTGAGATAGGGGAGTATGCTCTTCACCCTTGAGGTGAACCAAAAACCTTGAACCTCAAGAATTAATCCATTTTTGTTTAGTTTAGGAATCCTTTAGCGGGCCTGCTCTTGAGCAATCAAGAGGAATGACTCAAGTGGGGACAACCTTGTCATCATTTTCTTTGGTGGCAAGTGATTCCAACTCACTATAATCTCAAGGCTATCAAGGACACCAAAAACCTTGGTAGACATAACACTTATCTTCGTTTGATGTGAGTAGCTCATGGGATTGCGACCATGGGGAAAACATTGAACAAGAATGCTTAAGGTACTCTTGAGGCCGCGAGGTCCTAGTCCTTTATGAGGAGCAATAGGGGTGTTGTGAACGGAAATCTTTATTAAGAACTATTAGATAGAAGCCACCTTGTTTAGCCGCTTATCTTCTTAGTGCAAGGATTGATCCAAGTGGTTTACCCAGATCACCTTAAGATACTCACCATACGTGTCCCTTTGGTTGTGTCGTTTGACACTTCCACGACAAAGCCAATATCTCTTGTGGGTAACCACTTGGTGTGAGGCAAGGGGGCATCAAGTTGTGGGCTAAGTTGGTACGCATTGAGCCTTGACTTTTTAGGATAGATTTGCTTGAATTGTCTTCGGTTGTGTGATACCAGTGTAAACGTTCTCAACATACAAACAATCGGTAGCATTCATAGGGTGCTTTTTCAATTTTGATATCACAAGTGTTTGTCTTGGCAAGGTTGCTTTTGCCCTTGTTTCAAGTGTTTGAAGACATGTTTGATCTCCTACTGTTTGCAAACCTGTCCAAATGTTGTTAAATTTGTGATTGAAAAGACATTTTCACCCTAACAATCAGAAAGTCCAAGATTAGACCTTAAAATTCAAAATTTTGCACACATTTGGTCAAAAACTGTATCGGTATCGCCTGCTTAAAAGAGAAATATCGTACGACAGTTCGCACTAGACTATATCACCCAGTTTGCTTGGAGTCTATCACCTAGGTAGTTTCTGTCGTGCTTTCAATTTGATCAGTTTCAATTGCTGTTAGTCAGGTTAGGTCTTGGAGTAGGCTTCTTGCTCTGTCATTCGAGACCTATCTTAACTCTGAATTTTTAGTTTTAGTCCTCTGGGATAGCATCATCTGATTTAGAAAATTACTTTGGGAATAATTGTCAAATTAGAAGGCCATTCTTGGTGCCAAGGTTCATCTCTAAGGTTGTTAGCTACATTCTTGGAAAATTTTAGTGCTCTTATTGTCCAAATCGCTTTCATTTAAATCTCAATTTCAATTATATTTTTGGCCTAGTCCAACCTCCTGGTTCAAAAGTGCAAGGGTAGTCACCCTTTGATTTGAAGCACCTCTTTGACAGTGTTGGTAAAGCCCCTTGTCTATCTTTTCATTTCTCTTTGGACAATAGAGGACTTTGATTATCCTAGTTTGGCGCTGACACTTTGAGAGGTCACCTTATCATTGAGAGTATCTTTCTTTCATGTCAGTTACGACAAGGTACCAAGTCAATCAAGGGAAGCGACCCCCTGTTGCCTTTAGCCAGTTACCACCAGTTAAGACTCGTCGACAGCATAAGGGAAAAGGACCCCTTTTTGATCAATCACCTAAGAGTGAATCTGAGGTTTGTTTTAATCCAAAAGCTAATCCTAGTGAAGTGAGCACCTCTTTTGTACCACTTTCATCAAGCATGGACATGAGTTACACTTTCACTCGACAACAAAGAGAAGCCATGAATCAAACTCTTGAGGATATCTTCCAACGACATAGGAGAGAGTACGGTGGTTCTTCTCATGCTAGTCCACCCGGGTCCCCTCCCAACAACGTGAGGTATTTTGATGCTCACCAACGAGCCGAGAGACATCATAAGCAAACTCACTCAGATTCAGGGTCACAACATGAGGACCAGAACAATGAATCTAGTGATCACCACATAAACGCAGCCAATGTAATAAGGCATTCGAGACCATCCTCTCCACTTAAAGATACCTCTTGATATGCAAATACTAGATTAAAAAGCATTGAGAGGGAGAAGCAAGCCTATTTGGATGAACAAGCCGCTAAAAAGGAGAAATTTAGACAATTAGAAGAAGAGGAACGTGCATTATTGGACATACGGAAGAGAGTCGCCCAAGAAGAAGAAGATAGACTCTATGCACAACAACTCCAAAGCCGATTCAATGGGAGGGGAACCAATAGTGGGACCAACTCACCCCCATCTACCCCTTTGCCAAGTCCTAGAAGAAGATCAAGGACACCCTCACGATCCCCAAGCCCTAGAGGAAGAAGGGCTTCAAGATATGATCATCATAGGAGACGATCACCTCATAGACATTCAAAGCAACCCTCCCAATGAGCACATCATGGCTCACAACATGGAGGAAGTTATGCCAAATTTGATCATATGAATTTTATGACTATGCAACAAGAACCATCCTTTCAAGCATATGTAGAACGATATGTGGAACAAAACAAGGATCAATTCCTAGAAAGCCTTATCAACAAAGGTGCTAAAGTTCCATATGATTTTGACATCCAACAAAAGATTAAGAAATAGAATACTTCAACTAATGAGGTGATCATGCAAATGCAGAAGGATATAGAAAGGATGAGGGCTCCTAAGAGCACATTTAATTTGGACTCCATATGTCCCAAGCCGATTGACAAGAGTGTGGTGTTGGTTGAGTTCCCTAAGAAAGTTGAGTTTCCAACCTATGACAAATATGATGGCATTGGTGACCCTCACGACCATGTTCGACAGTTCTACATAATGAGCTTTTCTTTTCATCATGAAGACTCCTACTTGATGAGATTATTTTCGAGGAGTCTTAAAGGTTAAGCCATGGAGTGGTTCACCAACCTTACTCCTCCAGTAAAGTCATTTAAAGAACTCGTACAAAGATTTGTTCATCATTTTGCTTATAATCTATCAAGGTCAGTCACAATGCTTGATTTGTGCAAACTTAAACAAACTCAAGGAGAACCTTTTGTCACTTTCCTACAAAGGTGGAGACGTTTGTGCTCAAAATATCCAAGGATAATTCCTGAGGAGGAAAGAATAGACATCATTATGAGTAACTTAGTGTCAGAATTAAGATATGAGGTAAGAAAGATACCATTTAATTCTTTTGATACCATGGTAGAAGTGGCATGTCGCATAGAGGATGTCCTAAAAGAACAAGGAATTTTGGCTAAATCCACTAATAACAACAATGGCCAAAACAACAACAATAATGGTTATAAGGACAAAAAGAACTCTTATTGGAACAAGAATAAACAGGTGGTCAATGATGGAGTTGTTGACTCACCACACCCTAAGAATGAAGGAGTTCTTAATCTCTCCAATGCGGTGCAAGCCATGAAGTTGCAAGTGTCCTTAGGACAACAAGAGAATAAACCCAAGTATCAAGGGAAACCTAAGAAGGAAAAGAGACAATTCACCAAACTTGGGGACTCCTATGCAGACATTTTCAAGACACTAATTGCTCATAATTTGGCGCAACCTCAGGATCCTGCCAAGCACCACATACCCGATCCTAAACCTCATTGGTGGGATGAGAAAGCCTTTTGTGTCTTCCACAATGGAATTGGACATGATATAGAAAATTATTTTAGGCTTAAACATCTTGTCCAAGACCTCATTGAAAGTGGGAGATTACAAGTTGATGGTTTAACTACCAATGCGGATCATAAGGCTTTTAAAGAACCCTTGCCCAAATATGAGAAAGGAGAAAATTCTAACAACAAGTAGGGCAAAGCTGCTATCAACTATGCCTACACCAATGCTGAAAATGTTATTAATATGCTTGAAGCGGCTGATGATAATATCAACATGATGAGAGGGAAAGATCCTTATGGATATGATGTGGATTCAACTCCAAGGTCCGATGAAGGACCCGTTGTGGTGCTAAGAGGTCCTCACTCACGAAGGATGCCCCAATCCCTCAATGTTGTCACTAGGGGTCAGGCTCAAGCTCCCATTATTATCAGAGGTCCTAGCTCTAGCAAGTCTAAGCAACCCATGTCCAAGGGTGTTCTTCCTAAATCTATTGTTGGTCCTGATTCCAATTATAACCTTATTGACCAATTACAATGTACACCAGCGCAGATATCTATTTTTAAACTTTTAGAATTGTCCCCTAAGCATAAGCGTGTCCTTAAGGATGCTTTGCGAGCAGCCAGTGTCCCTAACAACTTAGATATTGATCAATTCTAGAATATGGTCAACCATTTGGCTAGCCCTCATTACCTCACTTTCTCAGAAGAAGATGACAAATCCATCAATCACCCACATAACTTGGCCTTACACATCGAAGTCATGATTCATAAAACCCATGTCAGGCGTGTATTGATAGATGGGGGTGCGGGGCTCAATATTTGTACCATGAGTTTGTTAAAGGCTCTAGGATATTCTGAAGACGCCATTGACACAAGGAAAAAGATCACAATCAAGGCATATGATGAAGCAGAAAGAAGTTCTAAGGGATTGGCCATTTTGCCTATTCGCATTGGTCCAATAGAAAAGGATATCTTATTTCAAATTGTTGATGTTGGACCTTTAGCCTACAACATTTTGCTAGGTAGGCCATGGATTCACGAAATGCAAGAAGTCCCATCAACGTATCACCAGTGTGTTAAGTTTCCCCATAATGGTGTCAAAATTTGCATACCTGGAGATAGTGCTTTGTCTGTTAATAATATCTCTGCTGGATCACATGTACCTTTGAATAGGGAAGCTAACAGTTCTAGTATCTCACTTGAACAATGCCAGCAGAAGTTTAAGACCATAGATCTTGGGATGGGATATTATAAAATTGATTCTTTTACAAAAATGCCAATCTCTCCTCGGTCTTATGGGAAACCATCCCCACATATGAAACCTTCATCATCAGCAATGACATTATTTGGAAAATTTATTGAGTCTTCAGTTCCTATTCAGGAAGAGAAAGAGGAAGTTGTCGTAAGAGACTGGATCTATCATGAGGAAAAATACCAACACAATGAGAGCTTTGCTCCTTCACCTAAAGCTTATGGGAGAGGGTATACATTGGTTGAGAATATGGGTTATCTAGGATATGGTCCCCTTAGCCATAGGTTGGATGCTAAAGCTGAGCCTCTTAACCATACCCTTTTTGGATGAAAGAATAAGTCAACAGCTGGCTTAAGTTTTGAAAATAAGAAGAAGAAAGGTGTCCCTGTCCCAGATGCAATAGACAGTGACAGTGATTCAGACTACACACCTGATCTTTCTAATCAACAAGACATGTCTGATGATTGGGTGCCTTCAACAAATCTTCTTTGGGGAGAATCAAAAGATTTGATACTTGACGGTCCTACTATCCCAGCTGTGATGGATAGTGACTATATGAATGCTAGATTGACAATGGAACGTGTTGCTATCCTAGCTGCAACGAATAGTAACAATGCTAGCCTTAAAGAAGGGGAAACCTTTCCCAACCTTGAGGCTTCTACATCACGAGGCCCAAATGATGATTCAGACACAGACTCACATGAGTATGAATGGGACTCACTTTCAGATGCAACAGTTGATTTGGACATGGATGTTGTCCATACTTATAGTACCCAACCTGATGTGACCAATGAGCTTAGTGTAGGACTAGAGGATTGTACTCCTTGAATTGCCTTAGTGGCTGACGCTTCGTTTGGTAGGACAAATCCTAACTCGGGTATCCTCGGAGGGGACTTGATGAATCCCGATTGTATGGTCATCAGAGATAACACCTTTCACATAAATAACATTGAACCAGTCATTGACCTACCCCTTGTTCACTATGACCTAATTGACTGGTCTCAGCGCCATCAAGAGCCTAGATTCCTTACTTTTCAGAATGACTATGAACTTGCCTGCTATCTGAATGCTCTTGAACCCATGGCTTCTTCCACTAGTGAACCAACAACCAGTATGATAGAGCCTGATATTAAGTACCTCAGTCTAAAAATAAAAGAAAAAGAAAGAAAGAAAAATAGGTCTGATGGTGAAAACCACTTTGTGGCGGTATCAGAACCAAAAATAGTAAAAAGAGATGACGCATCTGAGGGTGAAAACCTCTTTGAGGCGCCTAAGGATGGGGTACTTAATAACTTGCCGAGTTATTTTCAGGACAGATCATCAGTATTGATTGAGCCAACAAAACCAGTTAATTTGAACATAGAAGAAGCTCCTCAAATAATTCATCTTGCTCAGTCTTTATCAGAAGAAGAAACCAAGGCATATATATAATTCTTACAAAAGAAGAAAATTAATTTTGCATGGACCTATTCAGACATGCCAGGGCTTGACACAAATCTTATAATGCATCACTTATCCATAGCTCTAGGAGTCAAACCAGTGAAACAGAGACTCAGAAAAATGCATCCACATGTAGCTCTCCTTGTCAAAGTAGAATTAGAAAAACTTTTGAGAGTTGGATTCATCAGAGCCATCGATTATGCAGAATGGATCTCAAACATAGTACCAGTTTCCAAACATGATGGGTCCATTCGTGTATGCACAGATTTTAGAGATTTAAACAAAGAATGCCCAAAGGATGATTTTCCACTTCCAAACATTGACATGATAGTGGACATGACAGCTGGCTATGAAATATACTCTCTAATGGATGGTTTCTTAGGATATAATCAAATTAAAATAGCTCCCAAAGACCAAGAGAAAATAGCATTCACATGTGTATGGGGAAACTATTGCTGGAACGTCATGCCATTTGGGTTAAAGAATGCAAGAGCAACATACCAACGAGCTATGACTACAATTTTTCATGATATGATGCATAAGAACATGGAAGATTATGTGGATGATACTTTGGCTAAATCAAGAAAAAGGGATGCACACCTTCCCGATTTGGAAGTAATTCTCGATCACATGGAACAGTTTCAACTCAGATTGAATCCAAACAAGTGCACATTTGGTGTCACCTCAGGCAAACTCTTAGGATTTATAATATCAGCAAAGGTATAGAGGTTGATCCCGAAAAGGTCCAAGCAATTTTAGATATGCCACCTCCAAGAAACATTAGTCAGATAAGAAGTCTTCAGGGCCGACTCCAGTCAATTAGGAGGTTTATCTCATAGCTGGTAGATAGAGCACAATCCTTTAATAAGACATTGCATAAGGGTGCTTCTTGTGTATGGAATGAGGATTGCCAAAAGAGCCTTGATCAAATAAAACAGTATTTAGCTAATCCTCCAATTTTGATGCCGCCTATTCCTGGGAGACCATTGATTTTATACATTTCAGCAACAGAGTCTTCCTTGGGGGCATTGTTGGCTCAATTAGATGATACTGGGAAAGAAAGGGCCATATACTATATCAGCCGTACTCTAGTCTCCTATGAGATCAATTATAATAACATTGAGAAGTCTTGTCTTGCAGTGGTGTTTGCTTCTCAAAAGTTGCGACACTATATGCTTGCTCATACTATACATTTGGTTGCAAAAATTGATCCTCTTAAGTACTTGCTTAGTAAGGCTACTCTCACGGGTAGAGTTGCTAAGTGGATGATGGTTTTGACTAAATTTGATATAGAGTACATTGAGAGAAAGGCCATAAAGGGGCAAACTATTGCCGATCAATTAGCTGATTTCCCAATTAAGGATAGTATGCCTGTTCAAGTGGAATTCCCAGATGAACACATCCTGTATATGACTACTCACACTTGGAAAATGTTCTTTGATGGTTCCCACATGCAAAATGGATCAGGTGCTGGAGTATTATTTGTCTCTCCGCATGGGTACAATATTCCAAAGTCTTACAAACTTTTATTCCCATGTACGAATAATATTGCAGAATATGAAGCTTTAACCAATGGATTGAGAATGGCTATAGAATGGAACATAACAGAGTTACATGTCTTTGGGGATTCTCAGTTAATCATCAACCAAGTCAATGAGGAGTATCAAACCAAAGATGATAAATTGATACCCTACAAAAAGATGGTTGACTCATTGAAACACTACTTTACATTTGTGACATTTCAACAGATCCCTAGAATAGAGAACAAAGCTACAAATGCCATGGCCACATTAGCTTCACTTCTTCAGTTGGAGACACATGAATCAAGATTTGAATTCCTGGTGGAAGAGCTACACCATCCCATCTTTGACTCATCTGAAAGCCATGTCATTTGTACCATTGTCACACATGAGTCTTCCTGATATGGTGCTATCTATTCATATCTTCGTGATGGCATCATCCCCGATACATTCAACCGTTCTGAACGCTGAAACCTCATCCGTAACGCCTCTCGCCACACCCTTATCTTTGGTGATTTATATAGGAGGGGTTTAGATGGGACGCTCCTTAGGTGCTTGGAAAAGGAGGAATCCGACCAAGCGTTAGTTGACATCCACGAGGGCATTTGTGGTGGACATTCTAATGGTCTTGCCATGGCCCAAAGGTTGCTTAGGGCAGGATATTATTGGCCCACAATACAAATAGATGCAGTAGCCTTTGCTAAGTCTTGTGAAAAATGTCAGAAACATGGAAACCTAATTCATGCTCCAGGTAGGAAGCTGATTCCTTCTGTTTCTCATTGGCCATTTCAGCGCTGGGCCTTTGATCTAGTTGGGCAGATTCATCCCAACTCATTAGGTGGACATAAGTTCATTATTACTGCCACTGACTACTTCACAAAATGGGTGGAAGTTGTGCCACTTTCTATTGCTTCAGGAAAGACTATCTCTTTGTTCATCTTGAATCATATTATTTGCCGATTTGGAGTGCCTTCTGAGATTATCACTGATAACGAAGATCAATTCAAGAACAAGGACCTAAAGCATTTATGCAAGAAGTTTAAAATTAAGCAACATTGGTCCTCCATCTATTTTCCACAGGGAAACAAACAGGCAGAAGCCTCTAATAAAACCATTCTTAAAATTCTTCATAGGACAGTGCACAAGAATGGTAGGGATTGGCACTTGCAAATCAATCCAGCACTATGGGCTTACAGAACAAGCATTCGCACACCTACAGGAACCATGCCTTTTGCCCTTACCTATGGCACTGAAGTGGTATTACCTTTAGAAGTAGAGATCCCATCACTCAGAGTCTCACTCAAAGGATTGATAACAGATGAGGATTACCGCGCCATGAGGTTACAGGAACTAGAACTTTTAGATGAGAAGCGTAAGGCTTCCTTTGACCATATGAGAGTGTATCAAAAGTGTATGTCCAAGGCATTCAACAAGAAGGTTCACCCTAGAGAGTTTCAAATAGGTGATCTTGTTTTGCGAGAGAACCCTAAGAACCAACAGAACAGAGAACAAAAGGGCAAGTTCGAACCTAATTGGCTTGGACCATATGTTATTATAGCTGCTTTTGGTACCGGTGCATATTTACTATCAGATCCCGATGGAGAACAGCTCCCTGAGCCCATCAACATTTTGCACCTTAAGAAGTTCTATCCTTGATGCCTGTTTCTGTCTAGGGGCATTCTTTGTACATACTTTATGGATCCTGAAAAAATACCAAAAAAATTGATATATGATGCTGAAAAAATCCTAAAAAGCATAAAAAGTCCTGAAAAAATGCAAAAAAATCAAAAAATGAAAAAAGAGAAAAATTGCAATAAAAATCCAAGTGGTGAAAACCTGGAAACAGGCACTACTTGAGGCCTTTGCACTCTTATTTGTTAGCATGCGTCCTCGACACTGAGCCTTTCCATCATGCCTTGACCTTATTTGACTTGGTCTGGAATTGGTCTTTATCTTTTTCTAAGGGGTATAACTGTTAGCATAGGTCCTTTAGGTGCATTTGTCTCTTGGGGCATTTCACAAACAGGTGTTTTTCAACACCACCCCAAATAGTGTTTTTCAACACTGCCCTTGCGTCGAGTGTTTCTTACCACTTATCAGATGTCTTACCCAATAGTCTAAGTTTGATGTGATATTTCTCATTTGCAGATGCAATGATCAGAGTCTGACTCTATGACCAACACACACGCACTTAAACAATCAACTTGTTGAGATATGATGACTTTATTTTTCTTTGTGTGCTGTCTATGAGGATTTCTTTGATGAGCGGTCTCTCCCTGAGAAGTTTTCGATGATGCATAGCTAGAAGACTGAGGGTATGAGAACATGTTTTCTTTCTTTATCTACTTATGGGTATAGTTTGTTGATCCTAACTGTCATGAGCATTTATGCTGGTCCTACTTGACACTATGGATTGACAAGGTATTATCCTTGACTGTTTTATGCGAGTGCATGCTTCTAGTTATCCTGCCTTTCATGTGTCTTGATACAAACATAATCTTGCCCTATCAAACTTAGGTAATCTCACTACACTAGTCATCTTGACCTATATGTCTTTGATGCCTAGGTGAGATTTCCACATTTCTATCTAATAAAGATCATATTCATATCCACATAGTTATGCTATTGTGCATTGTATGATCTTGCGACGCTACCAATAAAGCTCGATGATGATAATTAGATGTCTATACGTGTTGTGACCTTGCAAGTCAACCACTTTCATAGTAGCTTGCATTCTTAGGTTCATCATAGTTTAGTTTTTGCATCTTGCATATGGAGAGAGCTCTTCTTTTTATCATCTACGGACTAGTTGGTCAACTGTGCTCATTTTCTGATTCTTCTTGATCATATCTTTCATTTCTGGTCTTTCATATCACATCATTTTCTATCCATTTTCGGACTCAAAATCAAAATCTGAGTCATGTTTCCAAATTTTCTCATTCTTCTACATAGTTGACTGACCTTTTGAGGCATAATTCTTCAATCTTTGGTGGAATTTCTTCCTTCCATGTCTCTCATATTTTCTAGTTTTTCATTCACTCTATTTCTAGTCTTCTATTTCTATTCTTCTACTTCCTCACTGGGGCATGTTTCACCGCCTAAAGGTTACCCTATTAACCTATACATTCAATTATGATTTTATTATGATTTGATCAGCCTTATCGATTTGCTGTCTCTCCTCTACCTGATTTCGATTTTGATTCTGAGGGGGCAGTACCTATGGGATTCTCATCCCTGATTCTCTTGATTTTCCTGATTCAGACATCTTTTGTGAGCTTTTGCTCAAATTTGAGATTCTTATCTCTTACTTTGAATGTGATCCCGAATCAACCTCATGTTCAAAGGCCGTTGTTTATGCTTTGTTTAGATGTGATCCCAAATCGACCTCACATCTGAGTTGTTTTGTGATCCCAGATCGATCTCACATTTCAACTTCATTCTTTGACTACATGTGTTCCCAAATCGATCACACATTAGTCAAAGAGGGGCAAATGTATGCACCCAAAAATGGTCGCCTAGACTTTGGGCCCCATTTATTCGATTTATTGATCCTGAATCAATTTTATCAATAATCAATATTTTCAACATTATCAATTTCTTGATTAAATCTTAAATTTGATCATATATTGGATTTTTATCCTATGGGCTAATCATTTATCCTAAGTCTTTATTTGATTAAAAGGAATATTTCCTCCCCTTTTAATAAATAAAAAGCCCCACCTTTTCATCTTATCCTAAGTTGCACAAATAAAGTACTATTCCTATTTTATAAAAAGAAGAAAACACTTTTTGTCTCATATGGACATAAAGTCAACTCCTATTTTTCTATTGGAGGATACTTGTGCACATGGATTGCTCCTCTTTCAAGCTCCACTACTGATTAAGACTTTTTGCCTCTTAATCTCAATGGTTCATTTCACCTCATTTCTTATAAAAGGAAAGCTCTCTCCTTCATTTGCATATATCACATTTTTATGCTAACCTTATGCTACAGGAATCCTTGAAGACTTTGAAGCTTTTTAGAGATCATTGTTGCATCATACTTTAGATTTCTTCATTTGCTTCATAGTTTAGTTTACATTCTTGCATAAGTAGTTTCATTTTTCATGGCTTTCATAGCTTAGATTTCCTTTCATGCAATAGCATAACTTCACATAGCTTAATAGGAGGGATTTGTAACACTTGTTCTTTCCATTTCATAGCTTAGTTGCATTTCATTTTCATTTCCATAGACTAGCTTGCATTTCATTTTCATAGTGATTCTTGAGGATATTGGCACTCCTGCCCTTGTCCTCATTTGAATCTCTCGTTGTGTGGTTGACTAGCAAGGTCACAAGCTTGTAGCTCTAGCTGAGAGCAAATACATCATAGTCCCTTGCAACTCCATGCATAGAGAGCTATGAGCCGCTTTGTGAGGCCTCATTCTTGAGCAACCTTGCATGTAATGGTTCATAGAAGTGCACCATTTTAGTGTGTACATGTAATACCCCTCCCATAAGCTTCTTTTCAAGGCCACTTGTTATGTGTGTGTTGGTTATTTTCATGTCAATTATCTAATTATAATGATGTTATTTATATTTATGGCTTTTGACATACTAACCTTATATCTATATTCAAATGGATTATATGTATGTTTTACTTTTATGTATGATGTGTTTGATATGGTATGGGATGAAGTTGTAGTTGCTTGTGAGATCCACACGATGTGTTGATCCCAACAATTTTTTGTTATATATATGTATGCACGTGTTCGTCTCTATAATGGCAGGTTTGTAGGTATTAGGCATCGACTTCCTTAAATTGCTAGAATGAGCGTGCCTTATCGCAATATCTCAATGGTGAGATAGGGGAGATAACAAACAGGTCTGAATCCCAACCTGAGCCAATAATTTTCATGAAATAGTGGACAAGTATCCAATTTACTACCTATATGAATTCATCAAGGTGACATAAATTCATGAGCCTTTTCTTTGAGCACAATTTTTGTAGTTTGATTTTAGTTGGTTTGCTTCAAATTGCATGCAATGTGGTTTGTTATGATTCTTGTGCTAAAATGGTTAAGTGATTTATAAGATTAATTATGTAATTAAATAATTAAATCTTATTAAATATTGAAATATTAGATCAAAAACTAGTACCAAAGGAAATATCAGTGTTTAATGCTCTCGGTGAAATGGAGTGAGATGGCTCTGCAACTAGAGTAACCCATAAGCTTCCCTATTCCTCATGAATGCTTCTAGTGGGCATTACATTAATGGCCTCCACCTCTCCCAAGTAAAATGACAGTTGTAAAACCTAGTCTATTCAATGCCCTATTAAATATGGGGACAAAGGGTTTTTACGAAGTGTTATCGTTGATCCTAGAGTGGTTGTTTGTGGTGGAGAAAATACAATGGTTGTCCATAGAGGAGAAGACTTAGTGGTTGTCCATGAAGGAGAAATCATAGAGGTTGTGGAGGCTTGCACCCTAGGCAAGGTAGAAGATGGAGAATGAGGAGCGAAAACCAAACCAAAATCCTTCAAGAAAGCAGTCCAAAATGAAAGGATTCTACCATAACGCACCCTTTTCCTCTCGTCCATTACCCAAGGCTTAGAAGCAGTTGCAAGAGATGTAGGTAAGGTTATGTCACCCCCCAGACTCATTATTAAGCCTATTCTGCAAATGAACGTCGCAATAGATCAGGAGAAGAATAGACTTAGAGATAGTGTAATTTTCTTTGATGTTGTTAATGTTTCTAAGGTTCCTTCTCATAATTACCCTAATGAGTGGTTTCAAAAAATTTGGAGTCAAAAAGTAAGGTTTCACATCTCATATTGTAGAATGTTACAAAAGGGTTTATTTTTAATGTTTTTCATTGATCTGAAATCCCAAAAAGCCATTGTTGTCAGACAATTCTAGAGAGTCAGTCCATATGAGTTTAGAGCCATCCCATGGTCACTCAAAGCCTCACATAGCGAAGTACTGGCTCTCTCAAGCCCTAGATGGGTGGTTATTGGTAACCTTCCTCCATTTTTGTTAAACCTAATTCCATGGGCTCTCAAACCAATGGGTAAGGTGTTAAGAGTAGATCAATCCAATCTTTTAATCCCTCATAGTAATGTTAGGGTTCTCATATCCCTCAAACCAAGTATAGACTTCCCTGAATCTCTGCATTTTGACCTTGGTGGCTGCCCCATTGTTTGCCTTGTTACTTTTATTGGAGGTTTAAATAGTTGCTATCTCTACAGAAAGGAAGGTCATAAAAAACAAGATTGCCTAATTTTTAAAAAGCGTAATCCTGTAGACACCTAAAATTGTCCTAACAATCACCCTTATCCTAGCTAATTAAATAAATATTTATTATTTATTTAATTTTAGCCTTATTCTACCTTAATTAAATAAATTTACATTTATTTAATTACACTCCTCTTTATCCCTTATTCTTGACTAAATAATTTTACCTTTATTTAATTTTAGCCTTTTATCCCATCCTTGATTAAATAAATTTACATTTATTTAATTTTATCCTATTCCATTTCCTCTCATCCTAATCCTCCACTTAATTAAGTAAATGACCTAGTTTATTTAATTAATCCCCTTTTAACCCACTTGGAATTAAATATTGCATTTAATTCTATTTGAGCACATGGCTTTTAATTTTCCCACTAATTAATCATAATCTCCCACCTAATCCCATCCTAATCATTTGCACAACCTTAATCTAAGGATTAAGAAATCCTAATCCAAACCCAAGTCACATGTGACTCTTACACACTCTTACAAACCCTTACACACTTGTCTCCCACATGTCATTGACATGTCACTTTCCAAAATTTTGGTTCTCCCCTTCTCTTCCACCTTTTGACCCATGTCATTGACATGTAATTTTCCAAAGTTGCTCACACATGTGTGAGCAACATTGGTTCTCCCATCCTCTTACATCTCTTGAACTTTTTCATTGAGCCATCATTTTCTCAAGTTGCTCACACATGTATGAGCAACTTTATCCCTCTTACACTTTCTTACACACTCTTACAATTTGTCATGGACATGTCACTTTCAAAAGTTTCTCACACGTGTGAGAATATTTCCCCCTTTGAATGGTCAAACCCTAATCCACATGTCATCTACATGACATCTACTTGGACTCCACCTCATGGCCACCTCATCTATCCTATGCAATCTTGACCCTTCATCCAACTTTCAATCTCAACCATCCATTTCCTTCAAATTCCTATAAATTGAGAGCTTTTCTCCTCTTTCAACAAGCCTTCTTTACACATTGTCATGCTGCAAGATTTGTGAGCAACCACGTACCCTCTTCAACAAATCAATCAAAATCTTTTCATATTGGGAGGTTTGCATTGGTTTTATTTTGAATAGATTAAGCTAGTTTCTTAATTTTATTCATAATATTTACATGTTTATTTCTCCCTATATTTTGAGGTTTGCATGAATATGTTAGGATAAGCTTAGTTTGTTTAAGTTTATTCTTTTTCATGCAATACAAATCCCCCTCCAATTGGTAACCCCTAGCTTCTCCTAATCCTCCTTCTCCAACACTTGCTAATGCCAATGATAATCCTCCTACTTTCTCCCAACCTCAAACCCCATTGATCCCTTCCCCTCCACCTGTGTAGAGTCCCCCTCAGAAACAAAATACCACATTCATAGCCTAGATGAAAGATTTGGCTAAGATGTATGCTATCCTTGATAAACTCAAAGGTAAATTTGATAAACAACTAGCTCCCCCTAGCCAAAATGTTGTGGTCCCTGGAGCATTGTTGAAGCTCCCTAGTACCATTGATCTAGACTTTGGATTGGGTCCCAATTATATTGCCCCCCGTACAAATCATATAACTCAAAATGCTTAGAAAATTGCTTTAGAAAGGATTCAAACTAAGGTTGTTAAATTGTGATCTATCCCTAGAGCCAAGTGGAAGGTATACTCTATTCTCCCTCAAAGTCAAGATTCTCCTACTGACCAACTTGCAACCCTTGGTGTATCAATAGACAAGATTGGTAGCCCTGGGGATTTTTCTCTCCCTTCAAAATCCTCCACTGCAATAGGTTCTACTGATCAGGTAAGAGAACTAGAGGATGATAGATTGAACTCTAATCAATCCCTAAATGATAATCTCGATGAATTCTCAGTTGTTGTAATCCATGCACCTCCTCCCCTCCCGCCACCACTAGATAAATAGATATATGAGCCTAGGAGGGAGATAAACACAATGGTTCCCACCTTGTCTAAAGATACAAGTGTGTTTAGGGTTGAGAAGAAGAAGGACCTTGAGCTTGAGCAAGGAGAGATCAACAGAGAATATGATGCATCCTGTAGAACATAAGTTGATACATTCATCTTTACCTTGGAATCTAGAAAGAAGAACAAGAAGGCTAGTAATCATGTTAGACGAACCTCATTAGATGTAGTTGATGGGGTTAACATTAAAAAGAAGAGAGGAAGACCCCCTATGATGAATGGTAACCCTAAACCTCTCAAAACCTCAAGGAGTGATATTCCTCAGTGTTTGAAGAATTTTCAAACACCCATGGATACTGACAAGAAGTGGTTACTCATGTCATTCAATTATGCATCATGGAATGTCAAAGGTTTGGAACCCTCTAATAGAAAATATGTAGTTAAGAGATTCCTACAATTGAATAAGGAGATTGGCATTCTTATGCTTCAAGAAGCCAAGGTAGTGGGATTTACCCTAGACATTGCTTTGAAATACATTTGGAAATATGCCACTGCTTATTCTTCTAAACACCATAAGGGTAAAGGAGGGACCTCTATCTTAATAGGTCCAAAGTGGAGAAATTAAATCCAAGAATGGGGTTTCTCTCCCTGCAATAGAGCAGTCTGGGTTTCATTTAAGGTTGAGGAAGTAGTCTTTGGAGTGTGCTCAATTTATGCTCCCAATGACCATCATAGTAGAATTGACTTGTGGAAGTGGTTCTTAGATCTGGATAGTATTCCTTGGATTCTTGCAGGTGATTTCAACATGGTTGAGAGGACTCAGGACAAAGAGGGAGGTCTGAGATTTGAATGGAAAGGAAATGAGCTTATCTTTTAGAACAAAATGATATCTAAATTGAATCTCTTTGACCCCTTGGCAGAGAAAAAAAGGGATTCAAAAGGGATATGGTTTACTTGGTCCAATTTCCAAAGGGGAGAGAAAAGGATCTATTATAGACTGGATAGATTCTATATGAATAAACAATTCTTCAGCTCCCCCCCCCCCCACCAAGAGACAATTGTGTCAAAGTTGTCCCCTTCACTCTATCAAATCACCACCCTATTCTCTCTTGCATTCTCCTGATCTTGGATCAAGGGGGACACACCTAATAAGAAATCTGGATTTGCACTAAAATCATCTCTCCTAAAGGATGAGATGTTCAGGAAGCCATTAAAATCATTGATTGGTTTAATGAAGAGGTTTCTCAACATGAGTCTGAGATAGACAAATGGAACTAAACCACAGACTCATGGAAAAATATGCTTAAGAGTGCATGTAAGAAAATGGTCAAAGATGCAAGAGGGAAAGAACATAGATTGGTTGAGGATCTTTAGGAAGCAGAGATTCAGATTCAAAACAACCCCACAACCCCAAGACTATTGGACAAGGTAATGCATTGCAGAGACTCCATCAAAAATCTACAATTAGTTAAGACCCAAGGTTCTAAAGTTAGAGCCATAATGAACTGGCCCAACTTAGGAGACAAAGGTTCTAAATTCTTCTTCCACACTTTGAAGAAGAAGGAAGCTAGGGATAAGATAACCTATATCAGGGAGAAAGGGCTAACTATCACATCCCAAGAAGGCATTGTGGATACCTTCTCAAAGTTTTACAAAAACTTATTCACTACTGAAGATGATGATTCTATGGATATGACTAGGTAGAGGATCAGAGGAATCATCCCTAAGAAAGTAACTAAGGAAGATGCAACTATAATAGGGAGGGAGCTCTCAATGAATGAAAATAGGGACTCCATATTGAGTATGGCCAATGATAAGGCTCCTAGACCAAATAGACTTATAGATGAATTCTTTAAAAACAATATTGACTGGGTGTGCATTAGCTTACACAAGGTTTACAAGGAAGCCATTACCTCTGGAACCCTAGCTCTACAATCAATGTTGGCCTAATTAAGTTGATTCCCAAAGAAGTGGATAGACTTATGGTAAAGAACTGGAGACCTATCACCCTTCTTAATGTGGGATACAAGATCCTTGCAAAAGCTTTATCCCTAAGGATTGTTAATGTGCTTCCTAAAGTGGTTAATAATACGCAAACAAGGTTTGGCAAAGGAAGATATATCTTAGAAAATCTGGTTACCTACTGGAAGCTATGGATTGGGCCAAAAATTCAGGGCAAAAGAGTGCTATGATACTCATTGATTATGAGAAGGCTTATGATCGTATAGAATGGAAATTTATAATGGTAATGCTGGAAATTCTAGGTTTCCCTCCCTTCTTTTGCAAGATGGTCTTAACTTTACTCCATGGAGCTATGGCAACAATTGAAGTAAATGGAATAAGATCATAATTCTTTAAACTTACTAGTTCCATCAAATAGGTTTTCTCTGTCCCCCTCCCCCTTTGTTATTGTTGTAGACTTCCTCCATTACTTGCCTAGGGATGATACCATGTCCCCTAAAGTGAAAGGTATTTCTCTTCCCAATGATCATGAGGTCTCCAACATATAGTTTGGTGATGACATAGCCATCCTTATGAACCTTGATGAAGATAATATGGGTTACCTCATGACCAAGCTAGACATGTTTTGCTTGGCCTCTGGCAGCAAGATCTCTATCTCCAAGTCTATTATGTTGAGATGGGATCAGAACCCCCCAAGATGGTGGAGAAATTTTGATTTAGAATGGGGAGGCCCCAATCATATTGTTAGATACCTGGGAATTCCATTTGATGTGGATCCTAATATTAATGAAATGTGGTGTTGGGTTAAGGATAGAATTCTCAATAAATTGAACAATTGGGACAAAAAAATTCTCTCCTTCCTGGGGAGATTACAAGTATGTCATAAAATCCTCTCTTCCTACCCATTTACTTCTCCTCAGGCTGGATTTTTAACCAAAACTAGTTTAGCCTTATACAGAAGTTTATCAGAGACTTTCTCTAGGCTAATGGTAGAGAAAATAGGAAGTTGCACGCAATTTATTGGAGTGGTGCACCAGAGAGAAGGCCTAGGGTGGTCTAGGGTTGAAGGACCTTAGAACACAAGGCATAACACTGGTAGCTAAATGGATTGCTAAAGCCTCCATAGGTGAAGAGCCTTGGAAAATCTAGATAAGGAACAACTTAGCTAGAGCTCATCCTTGCAAATCCAAATCTTGGACTAATATGTGCTACTCAGACCTACTTGTTATAGAGAGTAGTGTACTTGTTCAAGGTTCAAATGTCTTCAAGTCTAGCTGGAAATATGTAAGGAAATTTCTTTGCAACACTGGTCCAATAGAAGGTAATAGAGTGGTTTGTAGTTTGAAGTCTCTATGGTGGAATCTAAAACATAAGAATAAACCTCTGGCCTTACTCCAAGGCTGCTCTGCAAAAAAATGGTTAGAGAAAGGTGTCAATAAGTTTCAAGATGTTTTACAAAATGGTAAACTTATCCCTTGGGAGAAGATGGAGTTAGATTTTGATATCTCCAAATCCCAAATAAGAACATATGGGATACTTTCTACTACCCTTAACAATTTGGGATTAGTGAATGATTGTTGTTCTCTTAACAGATGCTCCTTTCAGCTTGGCATGGCCAGACAGCTCCCCCCTTCATCTTGTCAAGACCAAACATATTTACCACCTACTTACCATAACCCTGATATCTTCTCCCATGGTAACTCTAAATGGCACCTAGATGCTCATGTACCTAACTAGAACAAATACTTTGCCTCCATTTAGACTAGACCTATTGAACCCAAGATCATTTGATTTTTGTGGAGACTCCTTTTACATATGCTTCCTTTTAAAAAATCCTGGTGGAGAATCTAATCTTTGTACTATTTGTAGACATCTTGAATCTGTCCTCCATGTTTTTTTTGAATTTTTTTTTGCCTCTAAAGTCTGGAAGATGTTTGGTCTTACCTACAATACTCATTTTGATATTTTGAATATCATCTCAAGGTGCATTAACATCAGTAAGTTTAGCAATGTTTTTTGGTCTATCCTTTCTTCTATTATATTGTGGATTATTTAGAAGGCTCTTAATAATGATGTGATGGTAGGGAAGGACAAGAATCTTACTGGGTCTCTTAGGAGACTCATATACTTTGATGTTTCCCTTGTAGATCACAATTGTTATCAGATGGAGAGAAAATTCTTACAAATCCTTAGAGATGGTAAGGCTACCATTGACAAAAAGGACATAGCTCATGGCTATACTACCATGAAATATGAGTTGAGTTTGATGATAAGCTTGTTGAGTTCATTGAACAAGTTAAAAAATCTAATCAGGTTTTACCAGCTGAAGAGGAACGGGTAGATCAGATACATCTACCTTTAGAACCCATGAGATCATTGGGTACAATGTTGTATCCCCCTAACTCTAATGAGTCAAATGCAAACCATGAAGTCAATTTTGAGTGATTTAGTAGTCCATGATATATAGGTTTTTTTTAATACTTTCCACGATGACAACAATGTAATTTTTTAGCATCTTTTTGATCTCGCTGAGGATATCATTCCAGCCTTGTTGTAATGATCAGTAAAATCAGATGTGACTATTTTATGGCTTTATGATATGCAATAGAAAAAATAAAATTGAAATATTAAATATGAGGGTATTTAATTAATGAGTATTATTAAATATATTTGTTAATTAAAAAGACTTAATTTAAAAGTCTAATTATAAAAATAGAGGACTTAATTAATTATTAAATTCAAAATTGAAATTAAAGGCATAAATAATGAATTGGTATTTAATTATCAAGTTGCATAATTATTAATATGCAATTAAATTTGCACATTCAGTTTAATAAAATTGAAATATAAATTTAAGTTAAAAGTTGAGCGATTTGCATGACTAAGAATTATCAACTAAAATAATTATTTTAATAAATAAAGGTTTCATATAAACGAGGTTGGAGTTGAATTCTAATTTCTATGATTTTGAGTTAAGTGCTTCATTGTTTTTAATAGTTGAGTTCTAGTTTATCTAATTGGGAGTTGCATGTTTTCAACCTTGGTTGCTAGGTTTTCTATATTAGAATTCTTTTGGTCATTATTGGAGACACAAGTTTACAAGTTTTGGAGAATTTGTCTGGATTTGAAGTAAAGAATATTTTGAAAGCTTGGATTTTGGATATTGAGAAGTGGACTTTGTGGTTGCATATCCTTAGTTGATTGAGGTATGGTTTGAAGTTCCTTTGTGAATCTTTCCTTTCAAAAAGATTGGCTTCATTGTGTTTTTCAGATGGGTTGTTGATTTTGGAGTAATTGTGTTATGTTTTTTTTTGTCTTTTGAGGAATTTGAGAGATTAGATTATTTGGGTATTCGTGTGTGAGGAAAATCTACATTGATATTAAAATCACAAACCATAGAGTTCTTGTGAAAATTTACAAACATGGTTTATGAGCATCTATGATTCTATATGGTTAGGGTTATGTTGTGATCTAATTTTCAAAACCTATCATATTTTTAACCCAGATTAGATATATTGTCTAAAAATAT
>BSBK01003082.1:0-135000 GCA_027943335.1 Chamaecyparis obtusa
CTAAAATTAGACCCCTTGAGTGAATTGTGACCCATTAAGACCTAATTTTTAACCTATTACCTGACCTAATATGAGTAATAAGACCCAAATTAGGACCTAATATCATTAATAAGATGGGCCTTAAAGACGTAATTAGACCTAATACTTGACCAATTACACCTAATAAGACATGTGTAACTAGTCTTAGGACCTACTAGTACACCTAATATGAGCAATATGATCCCTTAGGCATAATTAGACTAATTAACCCATAACAAGACCTTTAAATTATACCTAATTTTATACTATTTAATTTACCTTTAAATACATGTGAGTAATACATACCTAATATAAGTAATAGGAACTAATATTGAATAGTAATAATGCCTACTTAGGGACATATTTATAAACTTAATAGGACCCCTTAGACCAAATTAGTCATAATAGCTTGCCCTAATTATCTATGTAATATGAGTAATAGGACCCCTTCTAACCTTGTAATTAGATCAAATTTAAAGAGTAATTAACACCTAATATACTCGTACTACATGACCCTTTAAAACCCAATTAGACTCAATGCATGCTTAATATGAGCTCTTAAGACCAAAGTAGATATATTAGTTCACCTAATTAGACCTGCTTAGATGCAATTAGACTTATTAGGACATCATAATTCCTAGTTATCTAGGTCTATTTTAAGAGGCCTATGATAGGTTATATGACCCCTTAAAACCTTTTAGGACCTAATGTTAGGGAGCTTTCTTGCAGGACCAAACTGACATTGAATTTAGAATTCTTGAGGCTGATTCAAACAAGAGAAAGACCTAATTACTTAGGATTGGATAAGATCCTCCTTCATTTTTGAGCTCCACATACTCAAGTAGGTATTACCTTTTAATGATAACTAATTACGTAGTATTTATATGAGTGGACATTGATCTGCTTTTAATTCTTCTTAGTGCACCCATCTATAGAATACTCTACATATGACCATGATCAATTTAATGCAGAGTTTAACCAAGAAAAACATGACTGTAAATGAAGCAAAGATCAGTGATGTAAGGATGCTCATCCTTCTTCCTTTTAAGGAGGGGCAACCTAGATGATTCTCTCTTCAAGGAATCAAGAAATGTACACTATGTGCCATTGGGAATAGTCCTATCTATCTTGTGCAGTAAACATAAAATGAAAAATATACTGGTAATGATATGAAAGTTTGAATTTCTTCTCTGAAGATCTGTGAAACATAAAACCATAAGAAACAGAGACCAAACCAGTGCCTTATCCAATGGGCAAACTAAACCTGAATGCAAATCAACCTGATAATTCTAAATGAGATACAACAGTATGCCTTGCATACTAGCCACAAATTCAAATAGATTGCCTTACAAACTATTCTGTTAACCAAATACTTTTATCATCAATAATCCATATAGATATATCCACTCTTTAAGATGAACTATGAGAACTTTTAATTCTTTCCTTGAAAGAAACTCATAAATCAAACAAGCAAGCTGCTTTACAACTGGTATATTTTAAATGCCTGACATGTAAAACATACAAGAGTACAATATAAAGGTAGAGAGACAACACTAGTATTGTAGACTAAGATTTGAGCGTGCACCTAAACCTGTTTTGAAGGCCAAAGACAAACAAACGTCATAGCATATAATCAAATCAAATTTAATGGTAAACAAACTAAAATCAAAGCCACCTCAGTTTAAGCTTAAAATGGATGCGCCCATGCACCATTTGATATGCTTGGATATAAATGGATGTGGGTGTGCAAACTCAAGCACTTGGAGCATGCAAGATAAATGATGATTTGAGGATCAAGAAGACCCAAAATGACACAAAATAGGTATGAGGAACCTATTTTGCCTCAAAGGCCTCAAGAACACACAAATATGCAAAGCTAAATGAAAGAACTAAGATTAAAACAAGAAATGAATCTATGTTAATCCATTTAAGCTAATTTAGATGTGATTTAAGCTTGAAAATGATCTAAAAATGAACTTATGCTTATGCTAGAATGAAAATGGCATTATAACTTTGCTATTGAGTTTGAAAATTGAGAGATGATTTACCTTAGGAAGTGAGGGTATTTATAGGATTTCTAAGGCTTGGGGTAGGAGGAATGAATGGCCAGGATTGAAATCCTTAAGAGAGGCCAAGATTCACTCAAAGGGAAGAACATGGATTGTGCTAGTTCTCAGCCAATCAGGAGGTGACACATGTCACAAGGTGAGTGGATGAAGGGAAGGGCAAAGAGGAGTCAACAAAGGGGGCTCCAAGCTCATAACTCTCCAAATAAATGCTTGTAAGAGCAATGAATGGGCTTTAAGAGGCTTTGAAGACTTTGGGGAAGCAATAAATGCTTTGTGGTTGAGATATTTGGAAGGAAAGACTTTGCTTTGGTTTAGGAAAGTCTTAAGCTTGGTTAGGATTGCACAAAGGTTTAAGGGTAGGATTAGGATTAGAAAAAGGATTAGGATGGGTGAAGAGGGTGGATTTGAGAAGATTCTAGAAGAGTCTAGATTCCTCCTTAGGTTTTATGGAATAAAAGTTTATTCATTCCAAAAGCTTAAGTTTGGGAAAATTTATTGAAATATTTTCAATAAATATGAAAATTAAATATTTAATCTTAATTAAATATTTTGAGTTGAGATTAGGGTTAGAAAAGATGGGATTAGCCTTTTAATCGAAATTAAGAAGGGATTAGAAGATTTTGGAAGAGGTTAGTGGTCTTAAGGAAATTGGCCAAGTTTGGGATAAAAAATAAATTAATTTATTTTTTGAAGTTTTTGGGCAATTTATTAATTAAATAATTAATAAATTAGGGATAATGTCCAAATGACATTTTTAGGCTGGATTCCTTAATTAAATATTTTTAATTAAGAGAGGGGGATTTAATGCCATAAAAATAAATTAATTAATTAAATAATTAATTAATTAATAAATGATGATGTCATCAAGGATTTTCAAAAAACAAAAATAATTTATTTTCTGAAAGATTTTTCGGTGTCTACATTTTGCCCCTCTTTGATGCGATGCCGCAAGTGGCATGGCGTCAAAGACAAGAAAACAAGATGCCAAGGCTAGAATCAGAAGAAGAGGGTATGACGCCTGGGTGGACTAGAAGAAAGAGGAACATGCCCCGGTGGGACAAAATCATGGAAGATGCACCCAGTGGGACAATGAGAAAGAGGGATTACGCCCTGGGACAGAGTGTGCCCGGCGGGACGAGGAAGGAAAGGCCTAGGAAGAAAGGGGAGATAAATAACCTCACTTCTAAGAACAAATATGGATGATATGCAAGA
This sequence comes from Chamaecyparis obtusa, assembly GCA_027943335.1. Taxonomy (NCBI): domain Eukaryota; kingdom Viridiplantae; phylum Streptophyta; class Pinopsida; order Cupressales; family Cupressaceae; genus Chamaecyparis; species Chamaecyparis obtusa. The sequence continues at coordinate 3,300 of BSBK01003082.1, forward strand.
TGAGATGGAAATGCAAGATGCAAGATTAATCTATATGATAAATGCAAGGGACCAGATAGCTCCAAGTGCAAACGGGAGTGCACAACCTAGATTTAATATAGCAATGCTAGAGACCTGCCAAGGATACTGGGATCACGAGGCCTTGTCACCAGTGTTGCATAGGACTGACGAGGATTGACGTTGAACAAACACACAAGGTTGTCCCAACATCACACATGAAGCGCAGAGGCGATATGGCGGAACCGATGCTGAAGGAACCACAAACACACAACTGACTCACAGGCAGAAGCGAAAGATCAAAAGACCTTGCCCCAGATTATCCGCACACGCAGCACACCATGATATAATGAATCGTGGTGACCCTGGTGGGATAATGAGAGGCCAAAAAGATTAACAAGACCCAAAGGACAAAAATCCAAGATCAAAATGATAACTCCAAAAAGACATCCTTTGCCAAGGAGAGAGATTAGGTTTGATTGATGGTAGGAAGATTGGTCGGACAGGAGGAACGATATATCCTCAAGGACCAGGATGGAAGATTAGGTCAGACAGGAGGAATGATATATCCTCAAGGACCCATGGGTTGGTGAGAGAATAAGTGTAGTTGTTCACTGGCAAAAGCTGAAGTTCAAGGAATAATCAGGATGAGCAAGGATAAGTCGACAATTGATGTTGCTGAAGCACAAGGCCTGAGTGGGACTAAAAGTTTTCTAAGGCTGGGGATGGGACAAGATATTTGATCAAATGCTGCTGCAGGACAGACAAAGGTTATGTACAACAAGGAGGAATGATATGCACAAGGGATATGTACAGAAGCTCAGGATTAGGGATAGGAAGATCACACTCAGTGGGACTCTCACTAGGACGGAGACAAGAAGGATAAATACAGGGAGGAAAGCGCTGTACAGGAAAGGGATAAGGGTATGGTACAAGATATGGTACAAAGCTTTGGAATAAGATATGGATTGTAGATGGGTTGGAGGAAGATGGAAGCCAAATGCTTGGAGGATAGGGGAGATGGAACTGCTGGGAGATCTGTTATGGATGGAGGAAGAGGATGGTAGCTGAAAGGACAACTGAATAGATAAAAAGCTCAGTTTACTATGTTGGCGCCTGTTTACCAGGTTTTCACCAACATACTTGTCCAAGGCGCTTGAATTGCCAAGTTTTCACCGTTGGACGATTATTTTCTCTTTCTCTTTTCTCTCTTTTTTTCTATTTTTCTTTTTTTTTGCTTTTTTTGCTTTTTTGAATGTTTTTGGATTTTTTGAATGTTTTTGGATTTTCTGATATATGCAGGATCAGGTTCAGGCATAGAACCTCTTCAGATGGATGATGTTGATAGGATCATTCAAGGGCTCACCTTCTGGTGTTGATAGCTGATAGGCTCCCGAGCCGAAGGATGCGGTGACAACATAGGGGCCCAACCAAGTAGGCTCAAACTTGCCTTTCTTTTCTCTATTTGCTAGGACCTTCTGATTTTCTTTAAGAACCATGTCACCGACCTAGAATTGTCTAGGATGGACCTTTTTGTTATAACTCCTTTTGAGTCAATTTTGGTATGCCACCAGGTGATCGTAAGCTTGCTGTCTCTTTTCATCTAGCAGATTTAGCTGTGTGAGCCGGGCCACACGATAGTCTTCATCAGTTATATAGTTCTTCATGGAGACGCGCAAGGATGGGAGCTCAACCTCGATCGGTAGAATGGCTTCAGCACCATATACAAGAGAGTATGGGGTGGTGGCTGTGGGAGTGCGATAAGAAGTGCAGTAGGCCCAAAGGGCAGGATTGATTTGGAGGTGCCAGTCACGACTAGAATCATTGACAACCTTCTTGAGGATTTTCAAGATAGTTTTGTTAGTTGCCTCAGCTTGGCCATTTCCTTGAGGGAAATATGGACTGGAGAAACGGTGATGGATGTGGAGTCTGGCACATAGATCATCCACATGCTGGTTTTCAAAAGGTGTGCCATGGTCTGTGAAGATGGTAGATGGTATGCCGAAGCGGCAAATGATATGATAGAGGATGAACTTGGATATTTGGATGCCAGTAGTCAGCGTGAGTGGAATCGCTTCAACCCATTTGGTAAAGTACTCTGTGGCTGTTATGATATACTTGTGTCCATCCGAAGAGAGGGGGGTGATCAAGCCAACGAGGTCGAGGCCCCAACATGAAAAAGGCCACGGTGGTGCAATAGGCTGTAGATCCTGTACTGGTGCATGTATCAAATTGGCATGCTGTTGACATGGGAGACATTTCTTGACAAATTCACATGCATCATGTTCCATTGTTGGCCAATAATATCCAACTCTAAGCAGCTGCTTTGCTAGAACCATGCCACTCATGTGGGCACCACAAATTCCAGCGTGAACTTCTTGTAAGGCCAGGATGGCCTCGTTTGAGTCTAAACATCTAGATAGGACATTGTGATACCCGCGATGATATAGGGTGTTGGCTACAAGAGTGTAGCGGGAAGCTCTATGAATAAGGTTTTGGCATTGGTTATTGGTGAGATGGGGAGATATGATACCATTTTTTAGATATGCATGGATTTCGTGGTACCATGGGGATTGGGGACCAACCAAGACACACACCATGTTTGCATCGGTGTTCTCATAAGCTGGCAAGTGTAGCTTCTCGACTAGAAATTCATATTGTGTTGCGTCACGTGGGATTTCCAATAAGGATCTGATGGTTGCCATTGCATCTGCTGCTTTGTTTTGAAGCCTTGGGATCTGATTGAATTGTAGATGTAGGAAATGCTCTTTCAGTTTATCCACCAGTTGCTTGTAGGGTAGCAATTTGTCATCCTTTGTCTGATATTCATCTAGGACTTGTTTGATAATCAGCTGTGAATCTCCAAAGACTTGTAGTTCTGTGATGTTCCATTGGATAGCTGTTTTGAGACCTAAGATGAGTGCCTCATATTCTGCAATGTTGTTGGTACAGGGGAATCCCAACTTGAATGATTTTGGGATGTAGTCACCTTGAGGTGTGATGAATAGGATTCCTGCCCCAGAGCTATGGGATGTGTTGGAGCCATCAAAGTATAGTTTCCACATGGGCTGCTCTTCAATCATGCATAAATGTTCATCGGGGAATTCCATGATTAGTGGATAGGCATCCACCAATGGTTCTTCTGCTAGTTGATCGGCAATGACTTGCCCTTTGATTGCTTTGTGATCTACATACTGAATGTCAAATTCACTGAGTAACATGACCTATTTTTCCATACGGCCTGTGAGGGTTGTCCTTGATAACAGATACTTAAGAGGGTCCACCTTTGATATGAGCTTGATTGTGTGGCTAAGCATGTAATGTCTAAGTTTTTGAGTGGCAAAGACCACTGCTAGGCATGCTTTCTCCATGGGTGAATAGTTAAGCTCATAGCCCACAAGAGTGCGACTGATGTAGTAGATAGCTCATTCTCTGTTTTCATCATCATGCTATGCTAGGAGTGCCCCTAGTGCTGTAGCTATTGTTGAGATGTAAAGGATGAGTGGGCATCCTGAAACCGGTGGTACTAGGATTGGAGCATTAGCTAGATACTCCTTGAGCTTATCAAAGCTTCTTTGACATATGGGATCCCACTTGAAGTTGGTGTCTTTGCATAAGAGATGTGAGAATGGTTGGCATTTGTCCGCTAGTTGCGAGATGAACCGCCGTACTGATTGAAGCTTGCCTTGTAGGCTTCTGAGCTGTTTGAGATTTCTTGGTGGAGGCATCTCTGTTATTACTTTTACCTTTTTAGGATCGATCTCTATGCCTCGTCTAGAGACGATGAAGCCTAGAAGCTTGCCAGATGTAACACCAAAGACACATTTCTTAGGATTAAGCTTTAAGCCATAATGATTCAGACGATCAAACACACGTTCTAGGATGTTGAGGTGTTCATCCCTTATTTTGGATTTTGCAAGGATATCATCCACATAGTCTTCAAGGATCTTGTGGATCATGTCATGGAAGATTGCTGTCATTGCTCTCTGATATGTGGCCCCTGCATTCTTTAGCCCAAATGGCATCATGTTGTAGCAAAAGGTACCCCATGGGGTTGTAAATGCTATTTTATGTTGATCTGCTTCTGCTATATGAATCTGATTGTAGCCTGAAAATCCATCCATGAGTGATAGCATTTCGTGACCTGCTATGAGGTCTACAAGCATGTCTATGTTTGGCAATGGGAAGTCATCCTTAGGGCATGCCTTGTTCAAGTCCCTGAAATCAGTACAGATTCTGATGTCGCCAGAAGGCTTTGTGACTGGCACCATGTTAGAGATCCACTCTGAATAATCTATTGCTCTGATGATCTTAGCTTGGAGGAGCTTCTCAAGCTCTGCTTTAACTAGTAATGCTACCTTTGGATGCATTTTCCTTAGCTTCTGCTTCACTGGCTTGACGTTTGGATCTACTGATAGGTGATGAACAACAAGGTTTGGATCAAGCCCAGGCATGTGGGTGTATGACCATGCAAAGTTGATGATGGATTCCTTGAGCAAGGCACTGAGAGCGATTTCTTCTCCTTCTGTTAGGTTGACTGCAATGTAGGTGATCCTTGGACATTCTTCTGTTCCCAAGTTGATTGGCTTGGTTTCCTCTATGATAATTAGTGACTGCTCTGGTCTATAATCTTGGATAGGGGGAAGAGGCAAGGCTTCATCTTCTAGTGCCTGAATTGCCAGGTTTTCGCTAGAAGATACGCCCTTTATTTTTACTATTTTGGAATCAGAATGTGCCCCAAGGGGGTTTTCACATAAAGACTCATGATGTTCTTTTGCTATTTCATTTTTGTGACTAAAGCTTGCCTCTTCCCCAAAATATCCTTCTGGGTGAAGCTGATAGACAGAGGTTGATGTTGGATCCTGATTGACTGCTGGATCTGATGCCCCCATGAATTTTAGGAGTGCTTGTGCCCTTTGGAACTCGTCGATGTGTGCGATGCTTAGTTGGTCCCAATCTATGAGGTCAAGGTTTGTGAGGGGAAGATCTATGAGGTTAATGGAGAGTTGTTGGAGAACAGAAGTCCCCAGGAGGGTGTCGTCGGCAAAGATATCGTCGTAGGATCGGATGTCTTTCTCTTCGGGGATGTCTTCGATTTCCATGAGGTCATCCTGGCTATTTGAAAAGTTCACGTTGGTCATGTTAGTGTCCGCAGTTGTGGTATTGGGCTCTTGTTTAAGTAGGCGAGGGGTATTAAAGCCAAGTCCTTGCTGTTCTGGATTTTGGGATGGTATGATAGGAAACAAATTTCCATCCTCTTGTGGTCCTAGACCACCACCTTGATAGTTATAGTGTTCTGTGACATTTTTGTAGGGGATTGGGTATTTCTCTTTGAAGTACTCAAGAAGTTGGGTGTCACAGGATGGGGGATCTTTGTACAACCATTTGTTAATATCTGGATCCATTTCTTTGCTGCTGATGGTACCATGGGACTCAAAAGTCATGTTTTCGATTTGCTTGAGCTTATAATGTTCCTCAACAGGCTTGTTTTGAAAACTTGGGCACCCTTAAGTATGTGGATCACGTGGAAGAGCCCCTACAGCAAATGCATCACTGAGGCTGTATTCACCACAACCCTGGTTGTTGATCTTGACGGATGATAAGGTGGAAGAAAGGATGGTCTCTGGATCGCGATGGGATCAGGATGAGCTAGCAATAGAAGTACCAATATCGGTTCTAGGACAATGAGTAGAGTGAGGGAAAGATGTTTCCATCGCAAGGCAGTATGCGAAGGGGTTAGGGTTAGCGTGGATGGTAACCTCAGTGCCTTGATGTGGAAACTTGATGCACTGATGGTAAGTAGATGGTACAGCCCTAATGGAATGGATCCATGGACAACCGAGGAGGATATTGAACGGTAGGTCAAGATGAACAACGTGGCAGAGAGTATCTTGCGCTGCTCGGCCTAGCTGAATAGGAAAAGTTATAGTACCTTCAGAGGTACGCTCCAAGTTATCATATGCTTTGATAGTGATTTGTTCATGTTGTATGTCGGCCTCTGTGAACCTGATCTTCTTGATGAATTTTAACGTGCACAAGTTGAGGGCTGAGCCATTATCCACTAGAACTCGTTTGATGGCAAAATCTCTGACCATGACAGCAATGCGGAGAGGGAGAGTATGGTCAGGAGCGACATCTGGTATATCAGATTCTTTGAAGGATAAGGCACATGCTACTGATAGGTGTCCCACAAGAGTTTCAAACTGAGTTGTGTTAATGTTCGTGGGGACATGGCCTTCTTTTAGAGCTTTGTCCAAGATCTCCTGATGGATGGGTGATGTGCGGAGCAAATCCAAGATAGATATTTGGGCTGGCATGTTCCCAAGATGCTCTATGATATTATATTGTGCACTTGGTGCATTATGCTGTGTTGCGCGTGCATTTGATGCTGGCCTGGTGTTAGACTGTGCTGTGGATGCAGTAGATGTTGGCCTTGGAGGAGTAGCTGACCTCGGAGGAGCACCGGCAACAGTTATCCTACCACTGCGGGTAGTTGCAGCACATTGTCGATCCGGCCCTCTGACGTGGATGGTATTGATGGTGGGCTCATCTTGGATGGGCTCAACTTGAGTTATGCATCTGACATACTTGTCATAGTTGATGTAGGCCACTGTGTGATCTTCTTGCTTGCCTTTGCCACGATTTTGGGCCTGATTGGCATTGGCTTGATTCTTCCCAGTATCGTGCTGAGGGAACACATTTTGATATATTTGCAAACCGGCGTTGGGTGAAGCTTGAGCTGGTGCATCGACCTGGATCTCCTTACGATCAATGAGATTCTGGATGTAGTTCTTAAGCTGCATGCACTTCAATGTTGTGTGGCCCTTCACATGATGGTAATCACAGTATTCATTTTCTTTATACCAATCAGACTTTGGTGCATTGTCATCCTTCTGTGGGATGGGCGGATATGTGATCATATTTGCCTTGGCTAGCCGATAAAAGATCTGATCTAGAGGCTCACCCAAAGGTGTGAAAGTCCTCTTTGGATTGTTCTGATTGTTGGGCTTGTTCTGCCTTGGGGCAACGTTAACTGTGTTAATAGGATTGCCTTGATGTGCTGGCTGTTGCTGTTGGTATTGCTACTGATACTGTTGCACAGGTGGCTGATGAGCTTGAGGAGGTTGCTGATAAATAGGTGCTTGATATGCGGGACCTGGTGGTTGCTGATAGATGGGCGCTTGTGGCGGTTGGTATGTTTGAGCTGGTGTAGGACTAGCCATAATGAATTGTACATTCTTAGTGTCAGTGGCTCCATCTATAACAACATTCTTGTTACGATTCCAGTAACGGGATTTATCATTGTTGGGTTTGTTCTTGGAATCATCCTTGAAGTGACGAATAGTGCCTTCGTCTAGGAGAGCTTTCTCGATGCCTATGCCTTTGCTCTTGATGTCTTGGTATGTCTGGAGACAGTTCATTCGCATGTGATTGGATAGCTTTGGATGCAAGTTATCAATGAAGATCTTTGTTAGATGCTTCTCTGGCAGCTGATATGATAACCTAGTTGTAAGATTCTGCCATCTTTGCAAGTATTCTGCAAGGCTTTCTCCATCTTTTTGCTTTGAGTTGCATAGGTCTAGCAAGGACAACTCATTCTCCACATTATGGGCATAGTGTGTGATGAACTTCTAAGAGAGTTCAGCAAAAGTTTTTATTGTCCCATGTGGTATTTTGTAAAACCACTCAACAACAGTTCCTCGCAAGCTCTTGGGAAATAGGCGCAGGAGATAGTTATCACTGTAAGCCACTTCTTGGAATGCCATGTAGAACTTTTTGATATGATTTACTGGATCTCCTTTCCCCCGATACTTTTCGAACTTGGGCATCTCAAAATGCTTGGGGAAAGGGATAGTTGCTATGGACCGATCAAAGGGATATGAGCACACCTCTTCGAACTTGTATGTTTTATTCTCTGTTCCGCTTTGTAGCTCCTTTAGAGCATTTTTCATTGCTTCCCACTCAGCATTGAGTGGCGAGGGAACTAGGACTTCTGCTTGTGATGGAAGTTGTGGAACTGGATATGGTGCTTGCTGTGGATAAATGGGTTGGAACTGATTTTGGGGCAATGGTTGTTGGGGATATTGCTGGTGTGGCATAGGGGGATATTGTGGTAAATGATATGGAACCACTTGATGTTGTTGGGCTGCTTGCTGTTGTTGAACTGGTGGTTGTTGTGGGACTGCTTGCTGATATTGGACATTTGGAACTTGCTGTTGTAACTGATGGGTGGGAACTTGTTGTTGCTGGGGGATGATAGGGTTTTGTTGATGAGGCTGATAGCAAGGGACTTGCTGTTGTTGAGGAATGATGGTTGTTTGCTGAAAGGGGACATGTGGTTGCTGTGGGGGAGGCTATTGGAATGATGCTACTTGCAGGTATGATGGTGGTAGTTGTTGAGGTTGGCTTTGGGTTTGGCTGATATAAGCTGGGTGCATGCCTGCGTTACTTAGAGGTGGAACAGACGTGGGGAAGCTAGAAGCAAAGGGTGATGGGGTAAGATAGCTGGGGAAAGTTGGCTGTTGAGGTGGTGGAACTTGCTGGAAGGTTTTTGGGATTTGGGATGAATAGCTTGAAGCCGGCGGTGTTTGGGGTAGTTGCTGCTGTGCTGCTTAGGCGAAGGCGATTTGTTGACTTGCAACCATAGATGTAGGGGATTGAGATGGGATCCCCCATGCCTTCATTTCTTCTTGTGTAAGGCCCCACTAAGAGCTTGTGTTAGGGTGCACTGCAGTGGATGATGGAATGGTAGGAGCAACGGGAGCTTGGGACATGAATGATGGTTGAGAGAAAGGAGCTTGTTGAGGTTGTGGTTGAGCGGATGCTTGTGAGGAGGAAAATGAAGGAAACACCCAAGAGAAAGATGAGGTTGGAATGGGGAGCGATTGTGCTAACCCTAAAGAAGAAGGTACGGGTGCTTGGGGGGTGAAGGGTGACGGTGCTCCTTTGATGGTGAAAGGCGTTGCTTGACTTGCGGATGGTGGTGAAGCTTTTGGTGTAAAAGCTTGCATGAGAGGTGGAAGCTAACTTTGGTTTAAGTGTTGGTTTTGGGCTTGGGCAGCCATAGCAGATGATGAAGAAAAAGGGGTATGAGATGGAGCGGATGGTGCTGCAGCTTGTGTTGCGGGACTGGTGAGGCTTCCTTGCAAGAAAAGGGGAATGGTGGAAAGCTCTTGGGGTGTTTGCATGATAGGATCGGGAAATGATTGGACAAACGGAGAATATACTTGTGCTGGAACTTGGATAGTTTTGATAGGGATGTGTGGATAGAGAGATGGTGGGATGGAGGTACTTTCTGGTAGATAGTGGGCAAACGTGCTTTGCTGAGGTTGCGGTACAAGGGCATTGGTTACTGGTGGGCTTTTTGGAGGATTTGCAAATGCCTGGATTGCCAACGGGGATGAAGGGATGTTTGGATCTTCACATGGGTTACTGGCTTGGATCTGGGGATTGTAGGTCATCATGGCATTAGTGAAAAGGTTGGGATCGGATGAGGTTGTTGGTGGATAAGGATTCATGCTTCTTCTTTTCCGAGATCTGGTCTCAACAGGCATGGAGATGCAAGTGCTAAATGTATGCAAGATGTTTGGCTAAAAGATGTTGATGGATACAAAGTTGATGAACTTCTAAAGATGATGACTTTCTAGGATGTAATGCAAAGATAGGGATCAAGATGGCGATGATGGAAGCTGGATGGAACAGATATGAATCAAGTCGGTGGAGGAAAGATAGGTTGCTGATGGAAAGCTGGTGAAAGATTACTGAGTGGTCAACAAATGAGCTCCTGTTTTTCCCAAATGGAGGATCAAAGATATGATGGGGTCAACCTAAGATAGACTGATGATCTTCGGTCAACTAGTTTCTTATCAATACGCTCCAATCTCTTGCTCGAGATGATGGCTATGCAAGGACAAGGTTTGATTTCTTTATGACAACACGTTGTGCCAAAAAAGAGGATGATGGTCTCTGATCTTGGATATGGGATAGGAACAACTCAAAAAGGGTAAACACTAAGTGTTGGTGGATCTCTAGATTTGGAGCAAAAGATGATGGATCTGCTGGAAAGATATGGAAAGCTGATGGGGGGATGCTGGTGGAAAAAGGTATTGAAGGGTGAAGGGACAACGCTCTATTTAAAGGGATAATGCAAATGACAAGGATTGATTCTAGAATGCTGGTAGGAGGATGAATACAAATGCAACTTTTATGATGTTTTTGAAATGCAACTAGGGTTTTGATGCTGATGCAAAGGGTGAAACTAGGATGAAACTAAGATGCAAGGCTGTTTGAGACAAGTTTTCAAGATCTGAAGATGGAACAAGACATGAACAAGGATTTAGCTAATCTTCTGGCTCAAGGTTGACAAAGTGATGGTTAACTCGGAAACGGAAGGTGAACTGTTTGATGCGGGCGTTATGGGCAATGTTCTCAAGTCTGGTTTGGGACTTCTCCTCTGCTTGGGTTGCTTGGATAATGGATTGATAGGTCTTGGTGTTCTTCTTGATAACTTTTCGCTCTTGATAGGCTTGGGATTTGGGCAACTTTTCTTTAGGATGCTTGTTCTTGCTGGGCATCACTTGGAAAAGAGGCTTCTGATTTTGAGGCAAAGGTTTCCAATGGCAAAAGTTAAAGTCAAAGCAATCCCCGCAAGGGACAAAGCAACCCTGCGGGATACAAACAAAGGCAACTGACTCTGACAAAGCTTTGAAAGTGTATGTTTCAACAAGTGTTTTCACAGAGTCTTTGACTGTCAAGCACTTCAAACAGATCTACCTAAGGAAGGTGAGTATCAAAATTGCTTGCCCACAGCTTGGTATCCCCCAGAAGGGAATACAAATGGTGAGTAATCTTGAGGCGACCTGGTAAACCCCTTGGAATCGGTCCTTGCACAAGGATTTTGATACTTTCGGATGTAGATAGGGTAGCCTCTATTTTATCAGGTTTTTAATAGTTCCGTGGAGTCTCCATACTCGGTTATGCTAATCATCCCTGACTCACTTAAGAGCCTTGCCAATTATGCTGGGGGAGAGGAATGTTTACCATCCCCAGACACGTGTTTGGCACGAACGCCCGGCGATTAGGAGATGTAAGTGATTCTTTTGGTATTCACTTATTTATATACCGGCCGGGGGGGATACCGATTTGAGGTCATTCTCCGAGGAGGAAGCGCTTCTCCTTGGACAGGCCTCGCTAAAAGCAAAACAGGTGAACTTGTCCAAGTTCAAGTGTTCCACGTTGCTTACTCTAACAAGGTTTATGCAAGAATTGAAAAACTCCTACATGCACATCAAGCAGATTTTGTTCATTTCCCAAATTTGATTAAGTGATGTTTTGAACTTTGAAATGAAGACACTCGTGATTAGATTTTGATTTGTTCTTTTCCTCAAAATGTAAATGAATTGAACGTTTGCAAGTTCTTTCCTTTTGTGCATTCAAGATTTGATTAGCGAGTTGATTTAAGAACTTTGAAAAAGCTTTGTTTTTGTCCCTTAGATCACTCAAGATTGAATTTGTTTGCTTGCTTTGGAATTTGAAACGAGATAGGGAATAGAGTTGTTTGTACCTTTAGTGCATTCAAGATTTGGTTTGCTTTTCAAATTGAGAATGACACTCTAGGACCTAAGTTCATTTCCTTAAGTTTCATTCAAAATTGAGTTTGACCTTTGCTGTAATAAAAGAAATGAAAAAACTAGTCTTAAGCAACTCAAGACAAAAACCAAAAGCGACACTGTCCAGCTTATAGGCAATGCTGGAAAGTGCAGAGGTGACATTTAATTTCTACAGGCGACATTCTGTACCTCAAAAGGTGACAGATAAAAAACTAGAGGCATGATTTCTTTACGTGCAGGCGACAGAAGAAGAATTCTAAGACAGAACAGAAATTGTCAATCACAGGAAAATCTCAGTTATGCAGGCGTGAAAACAGAGCTCATAGGCGTCATTTCTTTCCTCAAAGGCATGATTTAATTGCATGAAGGCATGATTGAATTGTTTGTAGGCGACATTTCTTTTGATGAAGGCGACATTTCTTTGCTTGAAGGCGACATTTAATTGCTGTAGGCATCATTTCTTTTCATGAAGGTGACATTTAATTGCTGTAGGCGTCATTTCTTTTCATGAAGGTGACATTTCTTTATTTCCTACAAAAAACAAGCATATAAAGTATAATTTCATCAAAATGATTATGGTTTGAGTCCCACCGGGCGTGCCAGAATGTAGACTAGGATTTGAGCGTGCACCTAAACCTGTTTTGAAGGCCAAAGACAAACAAACGTCATAGCATATAATCAAATCAAATTTAATGGTAAACAAACTAAAATCAAAGCCACCTCAGTTTAAGCTTAAAACGGATGCGCCCATGCACCATTTGATATGCTTGGATATAAATGGATGTGGGTGTGCAAACTCAAGCACTTGGAGCATGCAAGATAAATGATGATTTGAGGATCAAGAAGACCCAAAATGACACAAAATAGGTATGAGGAACCTATTTTGCCTCAAAGGCCTCAAGAACACACAAATATGCAAAGCTAAATGAAAGAACTAAGATTAAAACAAGAAATGAATCTATGTTAATCCATTTAAGCTAATTTAGATGTGATTTAAGCTTGAAAATGATCTAAAAATGAACTTATGCTTATGCTAGAATGAAAATGGCATTATAACTTTGCTATTGAGTTTGAAAATTGAGAGATGATTTGCCTTAGGAAGTGAGGGTATTTATAGGATTTCTAAGGCTTGGGGTAGGAGGAATGAATGGCCAGGATTGAAATCCTTAAGAGAGGCTAAGATTCACTCAAAGGGAAGCACATGGATTGTGCTAGTTCTCAGCCAATCAGGAGGTGACACATGTCACAAGGTGAGTGGATGAAAGGAAGGGCAAAGAGGAGTCAACAAAGGGGGCTCCAAGCTCATAACTCTCCAAATAAATGCTTGTAAGAGCAATGAATGGGCTTTAAGAGGCTTTGAAGACTTTGGGGAAGCAATAAATGCTTTGTGGTTGAGATATTTGGAAGGAAAGACTTTGCTTTGGTTTAGGAAAGTCTTAAGCTTGGTTAGGATTGCACAAAGGTTTAAGGGTAGGATTAGGATTAGAAAAAGGATTAGGATGGGTGAAGAGGGTGGATTTGAGAAGATTCTAGAAGAGTCTAGATTCCTCCTTAGGTTTTATGGAATAAAAGTTTATTCATTCCAAAAGCTTAAGTTTGGAAAAATTTATTGAAATATTTTCAATAAATATGAAAATTAAATATTTAATCTTAATTAAATATTTTGAGTTGATATTAGGGTTAGAAAAGATGGGATTAGCCTTTTAATCGAAATTAAGAAGGGATTAGAAGATTTTGGAAGAGGTTAGTGGTCTTAAGGAAATTGGCCAAGTTTGGGATAAAAAATAAATTAATTTATTTTTTAAAGTTTTTGGGCAATTTATTAATTAAATAATTAATAAATTAGGGATAATGTCCAAATGACATTTTTAGGCTGGATTCCTTAATTAAAGATTTTTAATTAAGAGAGGGGGATTTAATGCCATAAAAATAAATTAATTAATTAAATAATTAATTAATTAATAAATGATGATGTCATCAAGGATTTTCAGAAAACAAAAATAATTTATTTTCTGAAGGATTTTTCGGTGTCTACAAGTATATGGTAGGAGTTGTAGTGTATTTTTATTAAAACCAACTCACCAATTGCATTCAAAATTCTACTACTCAGAAGATCAGACACAAAGCTTGGAAATCTACTTCAAAGCAATTCTGTTCAAAATTTTCTATATCTTTTTGATAGAACCTCCAGGCTCTCTAAAGTAAGAACCACTATAATATATAGCACCAGTCATCCAAGAATCCCAAAAATTAGGATGCAACAAGCTACAGATGACTAGGGAAAGGGTTAGGGTTTCATCCACCAAATCAATCAGATTCAATAAGAAATTAATACATTGGATGAAAACCAAGCCACCTAGAGAAAACAGATTCAAGAATGATCTCCATTATGATATCTCTAAGAACAGTGTACCAAAGATAATGAATTCACCATGCCAATCAATCTGATCAACCACCTACAACATGCCTTGAGCAACCAGTTATTCACTTTTTCATAGTACAAATCCTTCTACAATCAATCATCAGACCCTCTAGACCACACTGTAGTACTTGAAAAAATCATACATACCAAATCCAGCCGCCCAAGCATTCAATTCTAGTCCTTTTGTCGCTATGAAACCCTCAAAATATTCAAAACTAGAAGAAACAACTACATTCATGGCACCAGATAGCATATCGATGGCCAACTTTCAAATTGAGATCAACTTTAAATCATGACCGTCAAATCCCCTACTTTTCCCAGGTTTCAATTCATCTTTAGTCATGAGATCTCCAGACACCTCCCTTAACCTTATTTATTCTTTGCGATCTGGTGACAGTAGTCTCATGATCATGCAGTTATCTCTTTAATAGCAATATTTTCCTATGATCACATGACTGAAGAAAATCACTACCATGAAACCCTTTGACTTTCTTCCATGTGAACTGGCGACAGTGGACCCAACACAGCAAGCCTCTAAATCAAATGGTGGTCACATGATCTCATAGGCCACTAAGATTCCATGAGATCATGTGTCCACTATAGATCTTCCCTTTTCCTCTTAAAATATTCAGGCCCACTGACACATCCTTGTCAACATCCACGTCAACTAATGAAACACAAGTACCTCAGAGCTATGTAGCACGTCGGACCCACTAAGCCCTTCTATCCTCTGGAAGATCAGATGACTGTCGTATGATCTCATAGGCCACTAAGATTCCATGAGATTATAAGCTAGCCCTTGATCTTGAATCTATCATGGATGCCAATGAAACTTGACCACACCTACCTAATAAGCCACTCCATCAAATTAGAACTTGCCATGTTGAAATACCTGTCAACGGTCCCACTGCCTTCCCTTATGGTCTGATACCAAATCAATGGTTGATGCATGATCTAATAGAGGAAGAATATTCCATGGGCTTTTACACCATTTGTTGGATCAACAAATAACTAAAATGTCAGGCCTACCATCATGAAAACTAGCGATTGAAGAAATGATACAAACTGCCATGCAAGGTTGCTAGATGCCTGAGGAAACCGCTAGGAAAATAAGAGACTATGCGACCAAAGGAAAATTGAAGTTGCTGAATGAAAAGATAAACCATAAGAAGACTTAGAGAACTAGCAACTGACTAGGAGGGAAAAGCGCACATGCACTTATAATCACATAAGTGGCCTGAAAAAGGTAATGAATAATTAGAATAGGGCTAAGACAAATTAGGGTTTTCCCTTCTAATGGCTAGAAATATGAAATGAAACCTAGGGTTTTTTTATTTTTAGGATATTCAGACCTAGAAAACCCTAAAGACTGCAAAATTTTCAAAAAACATCCATGGCTTTAGTACAAAAGGGAAAAATAGAGATTTTAACCAATAGTGGCTCTATCTGAGGATGTTGAAATGTAAGTTTAAAAAAGAACCATAGATCTCTAGGATGCAGACCAAAAACTGTACTAACCTAGAATAGGAACATAAACACACAACCTGAAAGGGAACAAACCTATACAAAATTTACAAGAGATTTTACATATGCATTAGAATCAAAATCTTAATTGAAGAAAGGTTTCAAGAATTGCCCATGCACTGGCAACTCAAAAATTTGATCATCCATATTCTTCAACAAGTAGGAGTCCTTTCCAAAACTCTCATGAATCACAAAAGGACCAAGCCATAATGATTCAAAATTTTTATCTTTCCCTTTATCTTCTGCTCTTACATTCCATTGAAGCACTAAGTCATCTATTCTGAATTTTTTGGTAGTTGCTCTTTTGTCAAATAGATACTTCATCTTCTGTTGCAACTTGATATTTCTCTTTTGACTCTCCCTTCTCAGTTCATCTAATTCAGTCAATTGCATGATCATGTCCTGCATTGGCTCTGAGACATCCAATTCCTAATCTTGAATAAACTTGTAAATTGTAATTAGATTATTTATGGGTAACCTTGACTACAAACCATATACAAGCTCAAAAGGAGACTTCCCAGTGGCTTTCTTCATTGTGATGCTATCTACCCATAAGGCTAACTTCAACTTAGAATGCCAAGCTCTATTATTCTTCTCAAGTGTTTTCTTCAAGATTGTTAGAATACTTTTGTTACTAGACTCAGCCTGTCCATTTTCTTGAGGATGATAAGGAGATGAATAAAATGTTATGATTCCATTATTTTTACAAAACTCCTTGAACTCATCTGATCTAAAACACATTGCATTATCTATGATTAATTTCATAGGGACACCAAATTTGGTCAAAATATTATGTAATAAGAAATCAATCACAACTTTACTTGTTTCCCTCTTTGTGGGAATGGCCTCTATCCATTTTGTGAAGTAGTCCGTAGCAACAAGTAGCCAACTGTGTCCTCCACTAGATTTCTCAGCAAACTCACCTATGAAATCCATTCCCCACATGGAAAATGGTGCCTCAATAGCTATTGGGTTTAACAACAGTGCTCTTGAATATTTTATTTTCGAAGCAAATCTCTGACAGGCTTCGCATTTCTTAACAAACTGGAAAGAGTCCTTAAACAATGTAGGCCAAAAATAGCTAGCCCTTAAAATCTTATGAGTAGTAATCCTTGCCGAATAATGCCCTCCACAAACACTAGCATGCATTTCACTCAAAACCTTCTCTGCTTAACACTTATCAAGGCAAAACAGCAAGACCCCATCTCTATTTTTCCAATACAAGTCCCCTTGTATCAGTGTATACTTCTGAGCTTGAAATTTTAGGGATCTCTTTTGATTATCTATCATATATTATGGGCATTTGGCATTCTTAATGAAATATACAATATCAGCATAGTATGGTTGCAACTCAATACTTGTTATTGTCATATCTAGAATTCTTTCATTGTTAACCTGGAACAAATCCATATGTTCTTCAGTCATCAATTTTTCTAGGCCTTGTCCTCTTACAAGCCTAGTGATATGGATTTCTAAATTGAACTCTTGAATCCTAGTAATCCACTTGCATCTCTTCCCAATAACTTTAGACTAAGTAAGGACATCTTTTATTGCTGCATGTGGGACATATGCCACTACCTTAGCACAAACCAGATAAGGTCTGAAAGATTTGATTTCTTTTACCAGTGCATATCCATTCTTTTCTATCATCTCATAATTCAACTTAGTAGCTTGTAAAGATTTACTAAAAAATGCAATTGGATGCTCAAAACCCTCTTCATCCTTTTGTAATAATATAGTAGCAATGGTGTGAAATGATGCAAAAGAGAAAAGTGAAAAAGGCTTGGTATAATCAAGAGACTTAAGCATAGGTGCTTGCTAAACTACTTCTTTAATTTTATCAAATGCACCTTCAGCTTCTGTAGTCCATTGAAACTTGACATCCTTCTTTAGTAACTTCACTATGGGTTTGACAATTTCAACAAAATTTGCAATGAATCTCCTAACAAAATTGGTCTTTCCTAAAAAGGATTGCACCCCTTTAAGATTTTTGGGTGTTGTAACTCTTTTGATAGCTTCAATCCTCTCTAGATCAATTCTTATTCCTTCTTTTGATACAATGTGTCCTAGCAACTTTCCCTCTGACTGTAAAGTTACACTTCTTTGGATTCAAAGACACACCATATTCTAGAGTTCTGATAAAAATCTTTTCTAGATGTGAGAAATGATCAACAACCCATTTAGAATTAGTTAGGTCATCCTAGTACACAACCATAAACAATTCTATATATTCTTTGAAAGAAACATCCATGGGCCTTTGAAAAGTTGCTCCAGCATTTCTAAGGCCAAATGGCATTCTGACATATACATAGGTTCCCCAAGGTGTTGTGAATGCTATTTTGAATTGTTCAAATTCTTTCACCAACACTTGGTTATATCTAGAGAAACCATCCATCATAGACAATAAATCACATCCGGTGACTTTATGCAACATAGCCTCCATGTTCGGTAGTGAATAATTGTCCTTCAATGATGCAACATTCAGATTCCTAAAGTCCACACACAATCTAATATCACCATTCTTCTTTCTAACTAGGACAAAATTAGATACCCAAGTTGAATGCCTTATAGGTTGGATTATTCCAGCATCACTCAACTTGGTTAGATCTTGCTACATTTTAGGAGCCAAAATTGGGTTAATGGGTCTTTACTTCTGTCTAAATGGTTTAATATCTTGCTTTAATGGGATCTCATGTTGGAACAGGTCATCTCTATAAGCTTTTAGGTCATCATAGGACCATGCAAACACATGCTTGTGCTTTCTTAACAACTTTATCAGGTTATACCTCAATTGAGGAACTAATCTTTTCCTAATATAAACCATTTGAGGTGCATTATGTGATCCCAAATTTACTTCCTCTACATCTTCAGCCTTAGCATTACTTGTTTTTGACATATAATCATTTTGACTACTATATAATACTTTTAATTTAGTCAAACCCTTAGGGATATAATTTGAACGCAACTGGATTACCTCATTTCCCATGACCATGTCCTTACCTTCAATTTCCTCAACCAACGTGTTGCAGTCTATAAGTTGACCCTCATATATGTCAAGGCATTGCATAAATTTCAAAATGTCATGGTCATCCTCAAAGACCTACCAATTGTGAATGTTTTCTGCAACAAATGGTCTACTTTTTATTTCAACTATTGACACTCCAAAAAAAGTTGAATCATCCCTTTTCAAAGCAACATTGGCCAAAAAATCAGCCATTATGTTCTTGGATCTTTCTATCCAACATATATTAATAGCATTAAACATCTCAATCTGATCCCATATTACATGTTTATATATTTTCAATCTATCATTCTTAACAACATACTTAAAAGTGGTACCTGATGGAGATATGAATAGAACTCCAGCTCCTGAGCCTTCTTTTGAGCAAGCTCCATCAAAATACATCTACCATAGTCCATTTTGCTATTCTTTTAGTTCTAGAGCCAGTGGACCTAAATCTTCTTTTTGTGAAATGGCCTTTTCCACCCTAAAATTTTCCATATCAACATCCAGACAACAATTCAACTCATCCATATCATTTAGCTCTATCATGTGTGGGGTTCTACTTTCTCTAGATACTTTCACATTGTCACCATCAATATTGAAAGTTGCAAAGGATAAATCACACTAAATACTACCTCCCATTGAAGCACTCCATTTTCTTGACAATAACATTCCATAATGAGGTGGGATATCAACCAATTGAACAGTCATTGTTAACAACTTGTCAAGGAAGGCTTCCAATCTATAAGGCAATGCCCTTATAGTACCAATAATAGGGACCTCTCTTGAATCCATAGCCTGACATCTTCCATGAGGTGTATCTACTTTTAAATGCAAAGATCTCATTATTTCTGTAGGCATAATAATATTAGAGGCTCCTAAATCGATCATACAATTTCTTAACAACTTTCCATTTACTATTAGGGACAGAAAGAAAGGATCAACAATTCCTATCATAGAACTAACAACATTATTATCTAAATAAATATGAGGGATTTTAGAGACAATCTCCCCACACTAGTTCTCAGTTGAATCACTTGCATTAGTTGCCATTCTACTGGTCTTGGTGGAATCTTGGGCATTAGAAGGAAGAACTCCTTTCACCCAACTCAAAGCCTTGTCTTTATGCTCTTCTATTCTCATCATCTCTAATAAGGGGACTTTGACAGTAATTTGTGATAACAATTTTCCCATGTCCACTAGAACATACTTGGGGTCAACTACATCTTGCTTAATGCTACTAGCCTCCTTATTTTCTTCATATTCCATAAAGCCACGCTGATCCTTGTTCATTGTTTTGACCTCCTTTTGGGTAGAAACAACAGTCTTCTATAGAGGCTTTTGCTTTACTTTGTAAGTCAAATTAGGGGGAGAAAATGTCACATTCTTCTTGATTTTAGTTCTGCTAACAATATCTACAACCTCATTTTTGTCTTGAGTTTGTTTTACATCTTTGTTTGTCCTTTTGATGAATATACCAGATGACTTTTGATTTGAATCACCCACCACTCTATTTCTCAAATTGTAGTTAGTCTTGGCTTGGGTGACCATGCCTGCTATGATTTGTGCAATTTCTTTATCAGAAGGTCTTCTCAACACTACTGGCTCTTCATTTCTTAAAGTGTTGCACTGGACTTCATCTAGGTAACTATCTTCTTCATCAGAAAATACTTGCTGATGATACATCTCATTTCTGACATGAGAACTATAAACATCCTAACTTTCATCTTCTTCAATGGAATCCATTTCATCATGCATGTATGAAGAAGTCATACCACACCCTTGATCATCATAAGACTCCACATTGTTGTTGTCTTGCTCCTCATCTGTAGAAACACTTTGAGCAATTGCATAGTAATAGGGGTCATGAGGTGATTGGAAAATAATGCTCCAGGGACATCATCATTCATATTTACTATATTTCAGTGCAAGGGGTCCAGGGTCTTATCATTTGGTTTATCCTTTCTTTTAGGGAACACTAGCTTCCCATCTTTCCACTGAGTGTTGTAAGGATAGTTCTGCATTCTTGGTAACTTGTTAAAATTATTGAAGGATGGCCTATCATTTCCCTACACTCTACTATTCCTTGCTTCATTAGGCTTTAAATCTTTTATTTCTTTCAAAATTTGCTTCAGACTATCATCATCTTGTGGTTTTGTGTCAGACTTCCTAGTTCCTATCTGTTTGAGACTAAAGGTTTATAATCCTCCCTCCTTCCCAACTTTCCTGATATTCTTCTATTTCTTTCTATATTTATGGGCAGCTTGTAAGCTTCTGCAAGATTTCTAGGATTCTTAGCTCTCAAAAGATATCCCATTTTTGAATCAAAGGCATTCAGGTAAGTGACCAAACAAATATTATTATCTAGTCTGATAACTTGCAACAATTTATGCATTGCCTTCTAAAATCTAACATTGAATTCAAAAACACCCTCATTTGGATTTTTCTTGATGTTGTTGAATTCATTAAGCATGAAACCTTCATTGGTTTTATCACCATATTGTTCTTTGGAAAAATGTTTAAACTGTTCCCATGAGCATATGCTAGCATGAGGTAAATTTCTAAACCAATCTCTAGCATCTTCGATCAAAGACTGAGCAAAAAGCTTCATGATCACATCATCAGGCTCAATTTTGTAGTTATCTATTACATAAATGAAGCTTTTCAAATGTTATTCACAAGTAAATGCATTGCTTCTAGTGAATTTTGGAAGCTTTTTCCTAATTTCATCAGGGATGGGATTTGGGAAACTAGGAATCCCAATAAAAACCAATTTCTTATGCCTCTCATGTATAGATCCTATTTGACATGGGCCAACACCTATGGATGTTTGAATATTTGAAATAGTAGAAGTCCTAGGCATACCTAGGGATCTAGCAGTGTTCAACACATTTGTACCCTGTGCTTGAGAAGTGGAAAGTGTATTGGTGGGTCCAAAAGATTTCTTAAGGAAGTTAATCTTTATTTTCATCTCAATTGTAGTAGCCTCTAGCTCTACCTTTTCTAACTCTTTGGCCAATAATTCCTATTCCCTTTTGGCCTTTTCTAAATCAGCATCTAATCTTGTTGCTTGATCTAGGGACTTCATTGTAGGATTTGGTTCATTTATTGAAATCCCTATAGCCTTTTGTTTACCTTTGTCCCTAGGATTTCTTATGTCATAAATTTTTTGGATAATAGGTCAGTCCTCTATTTTCTCAGTTACTAAAACATGATTTATGGCTTTAAATTCCAACAATTTCTTCTTGAACTACTCTACTCTAATCATAGCATGTCTAATCTTTTCCTCCTTTTCTTTCTCTCTCTTTTGCCTTATTTGAATTTTCTCCTGGATCTTTCTTTCCAATTCAAATGCTTCTTCAAAAATTTCCTTAGAATTAGGAAGGGCTATTTCAAATGAGGATTCTTGGGTAGGGACCTCCTCTTGGTGGTCATCAGGTATTTGGTGTCCTTGTAAGGGGGAATCATGGGGAAAAGAAAGAACAAAATCTTGCTTAGTCCTAGTTTGGTTTCTAGGTCTTCTTTTATTCTTAGGGATTCCTCTCCTATGAGGTTGAGCTCTTCTTCCATCCTTTTCAGGAGGTGAGTAGTAGTCTTCATACTGATTCAAACCCAGATCAATTATTTCCTCATATTCAGAGGTATTTCCTTCTTGGTTTATCTTAGCAGACTCCTCTATCCGTGTATTTCCTTTCTACTTCCATGTAAAAGACATGTCATTTGTACTTTTATCCTTTCTCATTCACTTGGATGTATTTGGGAGTTCACCTTCCAAATTTACTTCTGGATGATCCTTTTTCCAAGCTCTAGTACTTCTCATACTCATTATGATTTTTAAACCTCAATTTGCACTGGTGTAGAGATTTGTAATAGTCGCCACCCAACTATTTGGGAATTTTGATTGAATAATAATGGTAACCAAATGGTTTGTATAGGGTAGGAGCCCTGGCTCAACTAAGCCCTATATTGTAGAAAATTTCTTAATAAGATTCCCTAGCAGAGACCAATTTGTTAGGGATTTTTCTTGCAAGACCAAACTAACCTTGAATTTAGACTTCTTGAGGCTGATTCAAACAAGATAAAGACCTAATTACTCAGGATTGGATAAGACCCTCCTTTGTTTTTGAGCTCCACATACTCAAGTAAGTATTACCTTTTAACGATAACTGATTACACAATATTTATATGAGTGGACACTGATCTGCTTTTAATTTTTCTTAGTGGATCAATCTATAGAAAACTCTGCATAAGACCATGATCAATTCAATGCAGAGTTTAACCAAGAAAAACATGACTGTAAATGAAGCAAAGATCAGTGATTTAAGGATTCTCATCCTTCTTCCCTTTAAGGAGGGGCAACCTAGATGATTCTCTCTTCAAGGAATCAAGAAATGTAGACTGTGTGCCGTTGGGAACAGTCCTATCTATCTTGTAGAGTAAACATAAAATGAAAAATATACTGGTAATGATATGAAAGTTTGAATTTCTTCTCTGAAGATCTATGAAAGATAAAACCATAAGAAACAGACACCAAACTAGTGCCTTATCCAATGGGCAAAAGAAACCTGAATGCAAATCAACCTGATAATTCTAAATGAGATACAACAGTATGCCATTCATACCAGCCACAAATCCAAATAGATTTCCTTAAAAACTATTCTATTAACCAAATACCTTTATCATCAATAATCCATATAGATATATCCACTCGTCAAGATGAACTATGAGAACTTTTAATTCTTTCCTTGAAAGAAACTCATAAACCAAACAAGCAAGATGCTTTACAACTAGTATATTTTAAATACCCAACATGTAAAACATACAAGAGTACAATATAAAGGTAGAGAGACAACAATAGTATATGGTAGGAGTTGCAGTCTATTTGTATTAAAACCAACTCACCAATTGTATTCACAATTCTGCTACTTAGAAGATCAGACACAAAGTTTGGAAATTTGCTTCAAAGCAATTCTGTTCAAAATTTTCTATATCTTTCTGACAGAACCTCCAACCCCTATAAAGTAAAAACCATTGTAATATATAGCACTAGTCATCTAGGAATCCCAAAAATTAGGATGCAACAAGCTACAGATGACTAGGGAAAGGGTTAGGGTTTCACCCACCAAATCAATCAGATTCAATCAAAAATTAATACATTGGATGAAAACCAAGCCACCTAGAGAAAACAAATCCAAGAATGATCTCCATTTATGATATCTCTAAGAAAAGTGTACCAAAGATCATGAATTTTCCATGCCAATCAATCTAATAAACCACCAACAACATGCCTCGAGCAACTGGTTATCCACTTTTTCATAGTACAAATCCTTCTACAATCAATCATCAAACCCTCTGGACCACACTGTAGTACTTGACAAAATCATACATACTAGATCTAGCCACCCAAGCATTCAATTCTAGTCCTTGTGTCACTGTAAAACCCTCAAAATATTCAAAACTAGAAGAAATGACTACATTCATGGCGCCAAATAGCATATCGACAACCAGCTTTCAAACTGAGATCAATGTTAAATCAGGACTATCAGATCCACTACTTTTCCTGGGTTTCAATTCATCTTTAGTCATGAGATCGCCATACACCTCCCTTAACCTTATTTATTCTTAGCGATCTGGTGATAGTAGTCTCGTGATCATGCAATTATCACTTTGACAACAATATTTTCCTGTAATCATGCAATTGAAGAAAATCACTGCCATGAAACCCTTTGACTTTCTTCCATGTGAACTGGTGATAGTAGACCCAACATAGCAAGCCTCTAAATTGATTGGTGGTCACATGATCTCATAGGCCACTAAGATTCCATGAGATCATGCGCCCGCCATAGATCTTCCCTTTTCCTCTTAAAAGTTTCAGGCCCATTGACACATCCTTGTCAACATCCATGTCAACCAATGAAATATGAGCATCTCAGTGCTATGTAGCACATCAGATGCACGAAGCCCTTCTATCCTCTGGAAGATCAGATGATTGTTTTATGATCTCATAGTCCACTAAGATTCCATGAGATCATACGCTAGCTGTTGATCTTGAATCTGTCATGGATGCCACTAAAACTTGACCCCACCTGCCTAATAAATCACTCCATCAAATTAGAACTTGCCATGTTGAAATACTTGTCAGTGGTCCCACTGCTTTCCCTTATGGTATGATACCCAATCAATAGTTGGTGCATGATCTGATAGAGGAAGAATATTCCTTGTGCTTTTATGCCAGTCATTGGATCAATAGATAACTGAAATGTCAGGCCCACCATCATGCGAACTATCAATTGAAGAAATGATACAAACCATCGTGCTAGGTTGCTAGATGCCTAAGGAAACCTCTAGGAAAATAAAAGACTACGCGACCAAAGGAAAATCAAAGTCACTGAATGAAAAGACAAACCACAAGAAGACTTAGAGAACTAGTGACTGACTGGGAGGAAAAAGAGCACATGCACTTATAATCACATAAGTGGCTCAAAAAGGGTAATGAAGAATTGGAATAGGGCCAAGAAAAATTAGGGTTTTCCCTTCTAATGGCTAGAAATATGAAATGAGACCTAGATTTTTTTGATTTTCAGGATATTCAAACCTAGAAAACCCTAAAGATTGCAAAATTTTCAAAAAACATCCATGGCTTTAGGACAAAAGGCAAAAAAAAAGATTTTAACCAATGGTGGCTCTATCTCAGGATGTTGAAATGTAAGTTTAAACAAGAACCATAGATCTCTGGGATGTAGACTAAAAACCACACTAACCTAGAATAGGAATAAAAACACACAACCTGAAAGGGAGCAAACCTATACAAAATTTATAAGAGATTTTACATATGCATGAGAATCAAAAACTTAATTAAAGAAAGGTTTCAAGAATTGCCCATGCACTAGCAACTCAAAAATTTCCTCATCCATATTCGTCAATAAGTAGGAGTCCTTTCCAAAAATCTCATGAATCATAAAAGGACCAAGCCTTAATGATTTAGACTTTTTATGTTAAAATGTAATTTACATTTAAACATGTAATTTGTGTAATGTATTTTACTTTCAAATAATGTAGTGAAATGCACACATAGTATTTAATTTTATTTTTATTTAAATTAGAAAAACATACATGTATATATGTAGACTTTAGTTGACAGTAAATAAAATCTTTCAGGTACATACATATTCTAGATCTATCAGACATATTATTACACATCACACATGGTAGATGCACTGATTCCCCCTGTAGAACTATTTTCATGCACTAATTGTTACCCAAATTTTCCTGTTTTATACAAATTTTGCTAAATTCTATCCCAATGTCTCTATTTTTATCTTGTTGAGCATCCTTGAAAATCTTATGAATTTATGTTTGGTTTCCTGGCCTCTACAAATTGTTCTATCCCCTAGTCTGCAGTTTAAAATTTGAAAAAATAGCCATTTGGGCATAAAACCCTAAGTATCCCTTTGGCTGGTTCTATTTCCTCATTACCATTTTTGGCCACTTAAGTTATCCCAAATTCCACCTGCGCTAAATACTTTCTAATTTCTATGTGTTAATTTTTCCTAAGTCCCCTACGCCTTTTTTTTTCAAAGGCTAAGTCTCGATGAGATCTGACGGTCATTGTCATTTCGTCGGGCGAAGATGTGAATAGTTTAGGATTGTGGTCTAGTGATAGCCATCGATCTTCCTTTTCACTTAACGCTATCAGTTGTTAGTGGGTCTAATGCCACATCATCTAACTTGGTAGCTTTTCATTCGTCGGTGGGCTAGTGATCTAGCATCTATCAATGAGGTCGTCTTCTTCGGTGGGTTAAGTTCTGACCACATCCTATGGCTATCATTATACCATTGAAGGAAGATTCATGGTATTTAAGGTAGTGGTATAGAAACATCTATTCAATGAAGGTGAGGAAGATAGTCAGACCGCTGTAAAAAATGGTGCAATGTGGATCCATTTGGCAACATTTGATTGGTTGGTGAGTGTGCAACATGGAGTTTTGTTAGTGGGCTCATGGGGTCAGTCTTCTTCAAAGCATTTAACACCTAGTTTGATCTTGTGGTCATCCTTATACCATTTGGTCAAGATGCTCATCCTTTAGCATCACGGTATAAAGACAACCATCTGATGCACTCTCAGGGTCGTCGGTCCAGGGTCTACCCTATCATGATGATTTGCTCGCTTCCGATTGGTTGCTGACTTCCGAGGTGGTGTTTGACTTGTCAAAGATGGGTTTTAGCTATTTTTCAAGTGCATTGTAGCCATTCATCTACTGAGAGGGGTTTCTCATCAATGGTGATGTTTTAATTTTCCGCTATCCATTATATTTCAAAAATTCAAATGATTTATGTTGGTTTTGCTAGGGTTTTGCATTCTTTTAGCCATGCATGATGTCGGCTAGCTCAAGAATTTAATTCTCATGACATTTGTGGGTGGGGAAGTTGATGTAGATGACTTTTGGCTGGTGTTGTAGGGTACTATGCCATGTTTTCATGCCAAGAGACACTAGAAAGAGTTGGCACCACCTTTTGAATGGTACTGTTACTGAGGGAGATAAGATTAGATTGTGAGCCCTCATGGAAAAGCCAAGTTATAGGTGGGCAGATCGATTGAGGTAGTTGTGTTTGTAGGTGGGCTCAGTACTAGGATCAACACACAAATAAAATATATGATTTGATCACTGGTGTTCTTAGAGATTTTAATGGTAATCAGTGTACCTTTAGGGTTTGATATTGTTCTAAATCTGGTAACCCTAGTTAGGTTAATTTTTTGACTCTTGCCTACGTGCAATGAGAGGTATATAGTTCCTTTTTGGAGCCTCAATGCTCAAAGTTAGACAATTGTAAAAGAAATTCACCTTTCTTGAGAGTTATCTATGGCATTTTATCTACCCTCTAGCTTCTACAGTTGTAAATCTTTCATTCATGATTTAGATATTACAGAGGTATTTTGTGACATCTTTTTTGTCCCTATGCTTCCTTGTCTAAATTATCTCTTACTGAATCAAAGTATATGATGTTTTTGGTGGTATCTTAGGGTTCTTGATCCCTCTCTCTCTCTAAACTTTTGTGTATTATTATGGGTGATTTGATTTGAATGCTCTTGTGGGTATACCTCAACCCCCTAACAATCTATCTCATTCCTATACCAAGTTGCAGAGGTGAATGTTTGTTTGCAAGTCATAAATTGTGTCTAAAAACTCTTAGGAATTCTATTGTTTGTGAAATTATTTCCTTCCCTAAATAGCCTCTTTCTATTATAGACCCTTCTATGGAATATTTATGTAGGCCTATTTAGTGAGTTGTGATCTCCTAGACCTGAGTTGTTCATTATTTTCATCCTCTATACTGAGATCCAAACCCTAATTTTGGTGTATCACCTAGTAGGTAGTTTTCTTTCAGTCATTTCCCTTTCATGCATTCCTTCTATCCCTTTTCCCCTCAAGTTTTATCTTTCATGTCTAGAAGAAAATTAAGGTGATTATCCAAGAGGAACCAACCTAGAACCTAGAGGTCTCATCTCAGTTAGCATAGGTCCCACAACCTAGAGATGATTCCCATATTATACTAGGTTATCAAGACTATGAGAGCTTGAAACAAGGGTGCAAACTTAGTGTATAAAAATTATGGCACGCCCGGTGGAACTAAGTTTAGATTCATGTTCAAGGTATGCTATCTCTAATATGATGATAGCATTCTATAGACCTAAAAGAGGTCATTTTACTACATATTTGGTGACTCTGGAAAGGCTACTAGTTTCAAAGGTCAAGTACTGGTATGTTTCAAATCTTCCATATTCAAATTCTAGCTAATTGCATGAGTAGACATGTCAAGTTATTATGGACAGTTAGGTTACTCACCATCCTATTATGAGAATAATGCTCGATGGGCTAGTCATCAGCCTTATCAAAGCCACCCAAGGCCTACTTTTATCCCAAGCTTCCATACAATACAAGGCTATCATTATATCCAGCATGCCCAAATGATTTTACCCTTGTGCAAGATTATGAAAGAGCCCTCCACCAAGATGGATCATGGGCATAAAGGACACAACAAAAAATGCAAAGCCAACTCCCCTATCATGCTTACCACCCACCCACCCCTTCTTAGTGTAGTTGGCAGTGGACTCAAAGCTCAGACTTCATAAAAGAGCAATAAAAGACCAAGAATCTATTGCTTGATTTGATTAAGCAAGTGTCTAAGATCAAGGAGTAGCAGGAAATGGAAGCTCAAAGTTATGAACAAGGGTTCATTTCCAACCAAATGACAGAGGCTCTTATTGATGAGAAATAGATTAAAAAATTTCAAGAAGAGATCAGACACCAAGCTGACATTGAGAAAGCAAGGTTGAGATGACAAATTTCTCAACAAGAGGCCCTTAGACCTAAACTTCCAGGCTAGAGGACCCATTTTCCTTAGGAGCCTACACATGAAGAGCCTACAAAGCCTTCATTTCTAAGCTTCAAGACAAGTATTCCTTCTATGTCTCCCTCTGAGCCCCCTCAATTTCACATCCCAAGTTTTAAGGCAAAAAATTCCTTCCAAGAGCCTATACTTGAGATTCAGTCTACCACTCTGCAAGAGTAGCTTGTTCAAGAAAATTATTTGTCCCAAGAGGTCCCTCTAGTCTCTTAGGCTGATGAAGTGTTTTGGATACACCAATGGACTCTCCCTCCTAGTTGTTAGATGCCAAGTCTTTTCAAGGATACTAGTCTAGTGTTTGAGCAAGGACCTGTGGTAAATGAGCTTTCATTTGAAGAGGAGAGAAAATCTAAGGTATCAGGGCAGAGTGATGACTATGGTGAAATGGGACAGCAAGGTATGGAGATGGAGATTGATGCCTAGCTTGGGCTCTTGGTTGATTTGTTGAAGGAGCTTCCCCTCTTTGTTGATGATGAAGATGAGACCATGACATTACCTATGGGTGAAGGTCAATCAGAACAAAGGGTCCACCATCAATAGGAGGTTGATATAGAAGAGGATTCTATGCTTTTATTTGATAAACTACCTAGTTTTGTTGAGCATGATGATAAAGATATGATCATAGCCATCTTTGTGAAGTTGCAGTAGCTAGAAGAGATTGATCCTGAGGATATGCTAATTCATGAGCTTGATCTCATCTTTGAGGAGACTTCCAATGTGCAAAGGATAACCAAAGCCTTGGAGAGGATTGTTTGGAGCACATCATAGGAGGCTTGTGTATGGAGCTTGATTGTAAAGAGCTAGTCATTTTTGGGGATCCTTAGGATATTGACAACTTTGATGAGCTCTTGGCTTGTTTAGAAGTAGAGGATGATAGTCCCCAGTCCATAGATGATGAGTTGACATGGCTATCCATAATAAAGGGAAACCATGAAGATAAAGAAGAAACCATCAAGGAGAGATCTATTTTCAAACTTTCAAGAGGCTGCCCCATTAGATACTTGGCCCAGAAGGAGTTTACTGAGACCTCTCCATGTGATCAGTCAGAGGAAGGTAAACTTGATCTTATTTTTGCAGAGGTAGTTCATGACTATTTGAAAATTTTTTATGTGCCTCATATATTTGTAGCTATCCTTATGCATTCAATGCAAAATGTCTTACTAAGGAAAGGTAGCTATTTTTCACAACCAGTGAATGGTTTTGTTCAACCAATTTTCTGCACTAGTTAGTTTAGGTTAGGTTAGTTTTTCCTATTTTTCTTCAAGTTTTCTAGGATAGTTCTTCCTATTTTCCAAGAAGTGCTTGAGCATAGTTCCATTTTTTGTCTCTCTATCAGGAGGAAAGGTTTTTGTGTTCTTGAAATGACTCTATGCCTAATGGATATGTCAAGGTCACTGATCTAATGACTAGCAGGCTGAAATCTAGCAAAAATCACAAAAAATGTTACCCAAATTTTCCTATTTTATACAAATTTGGCTAAATTCTATCCCAAGGTCTCTATTTTTATCTTGCCGAGCATCCCTAAAAATCTTATGAATTTATGTCTAGTTTCCTAGCCTCTGCAAATTGTTCTATCCCTTGGTCTATAGTTTAAAATTTGAAAATATAGTTGTTTGGGCATAAAACCCTAAGTATCCCTTTGGCCGGTTCTATTTCCTCATTACATTTTTTGGCCACTTAAGTTATCCC
This sequence comes from Chamaecyparis obtusa, assembly GCA_027943335.1. Classification (NCBI taxonomy): domain Eukaryota; kingdom Viridiplantae; phylum Streptophyta; class Pinopsida; order Cupressales; family Cupressaceae; genus Chamaecyparis; species Chamaecyparis obtusa. The sequence continues at coordinate 33,952 of BSBK01003082.1, forward strand.
AAATTCCACATGTGCTAAATACTTCCTAAGTTCTATGTGTTAATTTTTCCTAAGTCCCCTACACCTTTTTTTTTCAAAGGCTAAGTCTCGGCGAGATTTGGTGGTCATCGTCATTTCATTGGGTGAAGATACAAACACTTTAGGATCACAATCTGGTGATAGTTGTCGATCTTCCTTTTTAGTTAGAAAGGGATGTTTTCAGTGGGTCCAATGCCATGTCATCTGACTTGGACTCTTTTCATTTGTCGGTGGGCTAGTGATTCAACATCTGTCAGTGGGGCTGTCTTCTTTGGCGGGTTAAGTTTTGAGTGCATCGTGTGGCTGTCATTATACCATTACAGGAAGATGCATGGTATTTAAGATGGCAGTATAGTGACAACCATTCGATGAAGGTGAGGAAGATAGTGGGACCGGTGTCAGAGATGGTGCAACATGGATCCGTTTGGTAGTGTTTGATTGGTTGGTGAGTGTGCAATGTGGAGTTTTGTCAGCGGACTCGTGGGGTCAGTCTTCTTCAAAGCATTTAACACCTGGTTTGATCTTGTGATCATCATTATACCATTTGGTCAAGATACTCATCCTTTAGCATCATGATATAATGACAACCATCTGATGTGCTCTCAGGGCCATGGGTCCAGTGTCTGCCCTGTCATGCTGATTTGCTAGCTTTCGATTGGCTGCTGACTTCCAAGGTGGGTGTTTGACTTGTCAGAGATGGGTTTTGGCTATTTTTTGAGTGCATCATAGCCATTCATCTATGAGGAGGGGTTTCTCATCAAATGGTGATGTTTTAATTTACTGCTATCCCTTATATTTCAAAAATTCAAATGATTTTTGTTGGTTTTTCTAGGGTTTTGCATGACGTTGGGTAGCTCAGGAATTTAATTCTTAGGACATTTGTGGGTGGGGAAGTTGATGGAGATGACTGTTGGCTGGCATTGTAGGGTACTATGCCATGTTTTCACACCAAGAGATGCTAGAAAGAGTTGCCGCCACCTTTTGAATGGTACTGTTACCTAGGGAGATAAGATCAGATTGTGAGCCTTCATGATGAAGCTGAGTTGCAAGTGGGAAGATGGATCAAGGTAGTTGTATTTGTAGGTGGGCTTAGTACCAGGATCTACATGTAAATAAAATATATGATTTGACCATTGGTGTTCTTAGATATTTTGATGGTAATCAGTGTACCTTTAGGGTTTGATATTGTTGTAAATCTTGTAACCCTAGTTAGGTTAATTTTTTGACTCCTACCTGTGTGTAGTGATAGGCATATAGTTCTTTTTTGGAGCCTTAGTGCTCAGAGTTAGACAATTGTAAAAGAAACTCACCTTTCTTGAGAGTTATTTGTGGCATTTTCTCTGGCCTTTGGCTTCTACAATTGTAAATCTTTCATTGATGATTCAGATATTGCAGAGGTATTTTGTGACATCTTTTCTGTCCCTATGCTTCCTTGTCTAAATTATCTCTTATTGAATCAAAGTATATGATGTTTTTGGTGGTATCTTAGGGTTCTTGATCCCTCTCTCTTTCTACAATTTTGTGTATTATTGTGGGTGATTTGATTTGAATGCTCTTGTGGGTATACCTCAACCCAATAACAATTTGTCTCATTCCTATATCGAGTTGCAGAGGTGAATGTTTGTTTGTAGGTCATAAATTATGTCTAAAAACTCATAGGAATGCTATTGTTTGTGAAATTATTTCCTTCCTTGAATAGCCTCTTTCTAGTGCAGACCCTTTTATGAAATATTTATCCAGGCCTATTTAGTGAGTTGTGATCTCCTAGACTTGAGTTGTTTATTATTTTCATCCTCTATACTGAGATCCAAACCCTAATTTTGGTGTATCACCTAGTAGGTAGTTTTCTTTCAGTCATTTCCCTTTCATGCATTCCTTCTATCCCTTTTCCCCTCAAGTTTTACCTTTCATGTCTAGAAGAAAATTAAGGTGATTATCCAAGAGGAACTAGCCTAGAACTTGGAGGTCTCATCTTAGTTAGCATAGGTCCCACCACCTGGAGATGATTCCCATGTTATACTAGGTTATCAAGACTATGAGAGCTTGAAACAAGGGTGCAAATTTAGTGTATAACACTAATAGAGAGATTCAATGGCTGGAAGAATCTATAAATAATTCATCTAGCTCTATTGTCTATAAGAGAATGTGTTATTACATCCTTAATAGCTTGATTAGCATTGGGGATGACATTCATGGTACCACTCCCTATGCCCCAGATATTATAGAGTTCATACTTAAGAGAAAGAGACAAGAGGTTGGCTTCGGTCTTTTAGTTAAGGAGGTACAAGATTTAGTTCCTAAAGCGACCCTAAAAGGAGAATTTTTCTCATCTTATGTAGATAAAAATTATGTAAAGGGGTATCAGGTTACTAGGTGTGAGGATCCTGCTATATCAACATCAATATACCCTAGATTTGTAGCTGCCCATGGTCATTATTTGAATAACGATCAGATTCCATTGTACTTTGCATAATAGATTTTTGTTGAGGTTCATTTAGGTCATGTTGTTAATTACACTAATTTGCTAGCACATCTAGGAAAGGGGTGTGGCAAGCTTGCTGATAGAGATGCTTATTGTCAAGCTGATTGATAGAGATGAGTACACAAGGCCATTGTTGGTTAGAGGGCACTTGTTATAGCTCCTTCATTGGGCCATGTTGTAGATGATGTTATTTGTAGCACCCAACTTTGAGCTACAATTGATAGTGTGGAGGACATTATAGAAACTACCACATCCATATCTAGTGATCAGGTTGGTCAGTACCTAATGTGTCGATGACACTCCAGATCATTAGATGGAGCATCCACTAGCAGGATCACAGATGACATGTACATTGTAGCAGGCATGACAGGAGAGATGGAGCATCCACTATCCTAGAGGGACTTACAAGAGAGATGACATGTGTGACACTGACTAGCTTGGCTAAGGATCTATTGGATGCATATGCATTTATAGCAGCAGAGCATGATATCCCCATATCAGGGGTAATATCTCATGTGGGTACTGTTAGATACACTTAGTTGCATCCTTCTCACCTAGATTGTGGCCACAATGGTAGTGCTCATGAGGATCCACCTACTGACCACTCTATTGCTACAAAGGGAGAGGCACAATGTACAAACCCTTCAGTTAGTGTAGGGCATCAGTTCTTTGATGTTTGCCTTGATGATGTTGAGTTCAGCATGACCACTATAGGTTATCTAGATTTTTTGACACATGATGATATGACTTCCATGCCATCTCATCTAGTTATTCCATTGCATTCATCACTAGAGAGGCATGTGCATCCTACTCATGTTGTAGATGCAAATTTAAGCTTGGACCAGACACAACAAAATCTTGATACCTTGGTTGATAGGATTGAGGGTAGTGAATCCAAGTACTATCAGTTTCCACCACCTACATAGATATAAATAAGATTATATACATGTATTTTTAATGTTACAATTAAACTTAAATTTATTTTAAAAATTTAAATCAATTGAAATTTACATGCACATGCACGTATATATATGATATATATTTTTTGTCTACCAGGATATGTCTCTTGTTACTCCTACTTTGGGTACTGATCATGTACATCATAGGGACTCACTCGATGATGAAATTAGTAGGGGACATGTGTTTGATGAACTATATTTCATTTCTAGACTCTACATGACCGATTGATGTGTTTGATGTTATAGTTAATTTCTAGATGGGCTTTTGATAGAATGTTTGACACATGATTGATTCATATGTTTCATATTTACAGTACTTGATCTACACACATGATTGATGTGTCATGCATGTTATATATATACTTTCACTCTAGATACATGTGCATGTGTGATGAACTTGTAAATTTTCAATACTTTCAATAGATTACATACACATACATGTACATGTTTAATTTAAATTTGATGAACTTGATTTCAACAGATTACATACAGGAATGATGTTTGATTGTACACATGTTTATTTAATGAAAGTTATGAATGATGTAAATTTGACACATGTGAGAGCTATATAATTGAGGTCCCTAGATGTTTCATTAAATATAACTTATATATTTAAATGTACATTTGATAATAGTTGTGCATGTACTTTTAATTTAATGTTGTTGTACTTCAACTAGATTTTATATTTAAAACATGCATGTCCTAATGTAACACATGAAAATTCAATACATAAACACATTCATATTCCAAAGTTAGAGTACTTCATATTCAGGTAGATAATTAATATATCATATCCACTTGTAAGACATAAATTTGAGATCTATATATATTCTTAATTTTTAATTTAATTCAAGCTCCATTCACTATGGGCACGAGTAGGAAAGAATGGAGCTAAGAAAACCTCTGGTCTCGCCCATGAAAAATTTAGTTCAAATCATATTTCATGCGTGATTTAGTCCACATCAAGTGGTTCATCTCTCTCTTGAATAACATTTAATATCCTCTCATGGTCATCAGTGTCAAGTCTCCACTTACAAATGCCATGTCCCATCATAGGAACAAGAGATAGGATGGTGGAAATTACAAGATAACTATATTGATAAACCTTATTGTTAGGTTGATAATCAATAAAATGAATCCCATGTTTAAGTATTTTGGTTTGCTTCAAATATGTTCCTTGCACGACAACTGAACCTACACAATGTGTTCCTCAATGTTAAATATATAGATACATGATAAATACTAACCATATAAATAAACTTAAATATAGTACTAGAACCTATGGGAAACATAATTTCATCACTTGTTTCATTCTGTGTTAGCTTCATCCTCTCCTTGTAGCAATGTAATAAATAGTAACTAACACCTTCTACATTTCTAGGCTCTGCTACTACTACAAAAATATGTCCTGCATTTAAAGTGAACTTTTAATTTTAGGAACTTGTAAATATAAATCAAACAAACTTTATTTAAATGAATTGAGTTTATGAATCCTTTTTAAAAACATGTACATAAACATACATGCACCAATTTTGATCAAACCTGAAATATGGTCATAATATGTAGAAATCAATGGAATGTCATCAAAGCTTTCATCCTGAATGTCATTGGTACCAATTGAGTCTAATTGGTCCTAATTGAGTCTAATTAGTCCTAATTGAGTTTAGTAGGTCATGTTAGGTCCTAATGGGTCCTAATTGGTCATAATTGTGTCTAGTTGGTCCTAATTAAGTCTAGTTGGTCCATATTAGGTCCTAATTGGTCCTAATTGAGTATAATTAGATCTAATAGGTCATAATTGAATCTAATTGGTCCTAATTGAGTCTAATAGGTCATATTAGGTCCTAATTGGTCCTAATTGAGTCTAATTAGTTATAATTGATTTTAGTAGGTCATGTTAGGTCCTAATAGGTCCTAATTAGGTCATAATTGGTCATAATTGTGTGTAGTTGGTCCTAGTTGAGTATACTTAGATCTAATAGGTCATAATTGAATCTAATTGGTCCATAGTAGGTCGTAATTAGTCCCAATTGAGTCTAATTGGTCCTAATTAAGTCTAATAGGTCATATTAGGTCCTAACTGGTCCTAATTGAGTTTAGTAGGTCATGTTAGGTCCTAATTGGTCATAATTATATCTAGTTAGTCCTAATTGAGTCTAGTTGGTCCATATTAGGTCCTAATTGGTCCTAATTGAGTATAATTAGATCTAATAGGTCATAATTGAATCTAATAGAACCTAATTAGGTCCTAATTGGTCATAATTGTGTCTTGTTTGTCGTAATTGAGTCTAGTTGGTCCATATTGGCCCTAATTGAGTCTAATTAGTCCTAATTGGTCCATATTAGGTCCTAATTGGTCCTAATTGAGTCTAATTGGTCCTAATTGAGTCTAATAAGTCTTAATTGGTCCTAATTGGTCCTAATTGAGTATAATTAGATCTAATAGGTCATAATTTAATCTAATAGACCTCCTAATTAGGTACTAATTGTTCCTAATTGGTCATAATTGAGTCTAGTTGACCTCCTAATTGAGTCTAGTTGGTCTATATTGGTCCTAATTGAGTCTAGTTGGTCATAATTGTATCTAGTTGGTCCTAATTGGTCCTAATTGAGTTTAGTAGGTCATGTTAGGTCCTAATTGATCCTAATTGAGTCTAATAGGTCATATTAGGTCCTAATTGGTCCTAATTAAGTATAATTGGATCTAATAGGTCATAATTGAATCTAATAGGTCCTAATTAGGTCCTAATTGTTCCTAATTGGTCATAATTGAGTCTAGTTGACCTCCTAATTGAGTCTAGTTGGTCCATATTAGGCCTAACTAGTCCTAATTAAGTCTATTTAGTCTTAATTGAGTCTAATAGGTCATGTTAGGTCCTAATTGGTCCATATTAGGTCCTAATTGGTCCCAATTGAGTCTAATTGGTCCTAATTAAGTCTAATAGATCATATTAGGTCCTAATTGGTCCTAATTGAGTTTAGTAGGTCATGTTAGGTCCTAATTGGTCCTAATTGAGTCTAATTGTTCTAATTAGTTGTAATAGGTCCTAATTAGTCCTAATTAGGTTCTAATAGGTCCTAATAGGTGCTAATTAGTACTAATAGGTCACATTAGGTCCTAATTAGTCCTAATAGGTCCTATTAGGTCCTAATTAGTCCTAATAGGTCCTATTAGGTAGTATTTGGTTCTAATTAGCTCTAATTGGTCCTAATTGGGTATAATTGATCCTAATTGAGTCTAATTAGATACTAATTTATTATAATTGAGTCTAATTGGGTTTTAATAGTTCATAATTGGTTATAATTGGTTCTCATTGATTCTAATTGGGTCCTAATAGTCCTAGAATAGGTCCTAATTAGTCCTAATAAGTCCTATTAGTCCAAATAGGTCTACAATTAGGTCTAGTTAAGTCTAATAGATCTATACAATATCACATTTACATGAACATTAAGACAAGTCTTGACCATCAACTTAAAATATCTATCTAGAGACATCTTAGACATACCTTGATTCTGATGATGATATCTTTTTCACAATTCTGCACGTAGTCTTTGTTTGGTCTCTTCTGAATAATGTCGTGAACTTTTGTTTAGCCTTCTCTTTTTATTTCCCATCACAACTTAGAAAATTATTTCGTTCCAAAATGTCTTCCTTCTCCTAAATGCAAATTATTTTACAGCTTTTAGATTTATGAAATGAAAAAAATATACATTTATTTATACCTAATTCTTATTACCCAGAAATGCCACCAAAAAGGCTGACATAGGTTTCAATTGAAAGTTAAACTTGACTTTCGATCGAAACTAGATGACTTTCGATCGAAAGTATCTTAGTATTGACTAAATTTTGCTTTTTTTGCCAAAGTAATTTTTTGATAAAAAGTTAGTACTTTTGATCGAAAGTGCCTAAAATGGGACATGGTTTCAAGTTTTCAAGAAATTCTACGAATTTCATGGCCGCAGGCCTCAAGTACACTGATCAAATGGATGAATAAGAATACATCCTTTTGCATACAACAAGTACTCAAAACTAGATTTCTAATGATTATATATTTGACTATTTTTAAATTTATTATGTGTATGGTTTTTGACATTAAATGAATGTAGGTTTTTTTATCAAATATAAACCTTTGAGTTTGACATTCAATGAAAAATAGTAAAACAAGGAATTTTTTTTTTGAAAAATAACAGTGCCCTTCGTATTCAATTCTACTTTCTATTAAAACAAAAATAATTGAAATTCGATAAATACATAATAAGTTATAAGCTATGTAGTCAAGGTAGGTCAAAATTTTGGTTTAGTCAACTTCAAATGTTAATAAAATATGCAATAATAGTGATAGTGTCATCAAACCAATTGCATTCCCTCCATATGGATGTTACAAAACTAAATTCGAAAGAATTGCATCCATATCTATTTTACAAAAAAAGTTATGCTCTATGAAAATAGTGTTACTATTTGAAAATGATGTTTTCTGCACCATACGAGTTTTCATGGGAGAAATAAAAAAGTATTCAAATAAATTAAAAAAATATATTTAGAATCTAGACAAAAAATCCTAAAAGACTCTAATTTACTTCATTCTCTGATTTTGAGTGGTTCAATGACAATATGCATCTGAATCTAAAACTTTTTCTCAAAATTTAGAGTTTAGTGTCCGTTCAAGCTAAAAAGTGTAACCCACTATTGTGGGTTCACCCTATATCAATTCACTTCCTTAACTTTTTTTCACTAGGTAATAGCTCTCTGAAGCTTGGTACTATTCTGCAGTTCAATTCTCCTTCAACTAGTCTGATCAGGCAAGCATGAAACTATATTCATGCGACACCTCTGCAGTCTTCTTCCTTATGACATGTTTCAATAAAGAAACTCATATCTCTTATATAAACAGATAAACCATTTTCATATCAACCATCAAATTTTTCTTCTTAATCTCCTTCATAGATTTTTCCACTTAAACCTTCCTAGGTGGTTGTGTTAGTAACACGTTTCAATTCCATCCTTTAGATCTTCTCTAAATTTTGTCAACCATGGATCTTATAAAAAAATTTATCCTCAATCTCGAAATCATAACAATTTCTAGCTCATCAATTTTTGTCATCTAAACTTAAGCATTTAATACTTTCATCCATTGTCAGTTAACAAAGAAATGTGTCAGTGAACACAAGCTCGGTTAACATTGTTTCTCAATATACATAACACTATCTCAGTGTATAATGAAGTGCTTCATTTACTGACCACATTGCCTTGTACATTTTGCTTCCTCCTCCATAATAGATTAATGAAACATAATCAAGTCAACAACATGAAGTCATAAACTCATCAATAAGTTACCCAAAGTATTCCTTATCCTCATTTGTTGTATCCATCTTCCTCTATGTAGATATATTAGTTCTTCATCTTTTCTCTCCTCTTTACAAATGTTTAGATATTTGTAACTAACATGATAAGTATTGTCAAACTAGCTAACATCAATGACAACATAATGACTGATTTAATTATCTTACATATCATTTCAATACTTGGTGATATTTAATCATTGATCTTCAAGTAATTCAGGTATTCAATTAGTTGTATTTCATCAGATGGTACCATAAAGGTGGAAGGACCTCAGCATCTCCGATTGATTAAATTCTCAGAATATGTCAAAACCCCAGTGTGCCTAGATTAGAGTTCACCCTCTTGAGATTGAAAAAGTTGCAGAGTTGACCATTACTATGAACCATAGTGCAACCAAATTTTTATTTTCTAGGACTATGTGCATGACTCCAAACATTTGAGAACATACACAAGTAGAATTCTTAAGGAGTAGAATCATAAGTCACTGTTCTTGTTCATGTGCAAGGTTTTGTTTTCCCTTGCTCATTGTTTCAAGACAATTGATTTCTTTAACTCCCTTGATTGTTGTCTTGCATGCCTGAACTATGATAAAATCTAGTAATGTGTTCGGTTGGTCATTTATAATGAACAATTCCAGCCATCAAAATCAATCAACAATCTGAAAAACTTGCAAAATCTGAAGAAAAATCCTTTTTTGGTGTCAGTTGTCGTCCGGGAAAAAAAAAGTCATACAAGTTTTTAAACTATCGTATCAGAACCCCCAACAACTCATATGATAACCTGTAATATGTCATACGAGTGTTATTAGAAAACTGAAGCAAAATTCAATTCTAGAGTCAACTGTCATACAAGTTTTTCCAATTGTCATGCCAGACCCGATCTTGACTTATACAAGCCTAGAGAAATTCGTACGAGAGTCGAGTGAAAATTGTCAAAAAGCCTTCAATTTTGTCAAAAATTCAATCATTAAAGTCAACCATTAGATTCTATCAAAATATTTAGTGTGTTAGGAATAGAGAAGGGAACTAGAAAAATCCAATCAATTTTCCTAAAGTGGTCTCTTGAGTTTGATCTAGCCTTCTTATCTATCGATTTGGATCCCATTTGATCTTGTGTCAACCTTTTCAAAATCACCTTTCAATTCAATCCTCAAACTGGTTAAGTGTTGTAACCTCATACCTTCTATGTTTTGGGTAGCTACCCATACATCTAGGGCACATTATCCTACACTTATGCCCAATCAATCAACCAATCCAATCTTGACAAGGTTGCGTCATTCTATTTTACCAAATCAAGTCATTCATCAGTTGTCTTAATCTTCTTCTTCTAATTCATTCAAGGTTAATGGTGGAAACTAGAGCTTCCTCACATAGGAAACTTAGAGAAGAACCAAAATTCACACCTTTGTCTTCTTAAATTATTCAATCCATTAATCAATCTTACGATAGAACTCATTATAAAGAAGATGCTCTAGGTAATCTACATCTGAAAGAACGTGTTTCTAATCCTCCTCAATCAAATCACATAGGTAATCAATCAAATCCACATCAAATAATCCCCAGGAGTCCTCACAACACCACATTGTCTCAAGGAGCAAACCAAGGCTCCCAAGGTCACCACTCTAATCATGGCGGAGATCCTGAACCAACACTCTCTGAAATTGAATGATATGGAAATGATGATGCCTTTCAAAAAATGATAAATACCTTCTTGCAAGAAGAGAAAGAGGCCTATTTCTTACATCTCCCTCAACAAGGAGCCAAGCTTCCTCAAGAATTTAATGTTGATAATATCATCACACAAGAGGAAGAAACTCCCATCATAGCCATGATGAAATAGATGCATGTTATGCAAGTTAAACTCAACAAGCTAGAAAAATAGAAGGAATGTAAAGAATCCTCTATGGAGGCCCTATGCCCCTTCCCATTCGATAAAAAATTGTACATGCCACCATTCCCAAAAAGAGTGGAGATACAAAAATATGATAAATACAATAGAAACTCTAACCTCAAAGATCATGTTAGAGAATTCTATACTCAATCCATTGAGTTTATGCATGAACCAACCTACTTGATGCATCTTTTCCTAAGATCTCTAGGAGGAGCAGCCATTCATTAGTTCTCCAAAATGCCACCAACTATAAAAACCTTTGAGGAGCTAATCAAACCGTTCTACCAACAATACTCCTACAATATCCAACACCCAGTCACCATGATAGACATTTGTAATCTAAAAAAAAACTTAGGAGAACCCTTCCTAACCTTCCTCAAACAATGGAGGAAGAAGTTTTCACTCTATGCTTGACCTATTCCAAAAACTAAAAAAATCAAGATCTTCATCAACAATTTGATTCCAGAACTCAATTATCATTTGCAGATACAAAATCATACTTCTTTTGAGAAAATGGTAGAAAATGCCATAAAGATTGAAAATGTACTTGCTCATAAGGGAAATATATCGCTTAAGAAAGATAGCAAGAATGAATCAGGTTCTAGTTCCAACAACAAAGATAAAGTCCAATTCTAGAACAAGAAAAAAATATTGTAACAGATGGTTTTGGTGATCACATTAGTGCTCCATCAAAGGAACCGGAATTCAATCTCACCATTGGCACCCAAGCCATAAAATATTCTAAACAAAAGGCATATGAATCTTCTAAAAAGTCTAATGACTATAAACCATGGTGGAAAGAGACCAATTTCTATGACTTCCATCGAAACAAAGGTCATAAAACCAATAATTACATGTTCTTGAAGCATCTCATACAAGACAAATTTGATGATTGGGAAATTTCAATTGACAACCATAAAACTACCAATGGTCATACAGCATTCATAGAAACATTTCTAAAGCATACTCAAGGAGATTCATCTTCTAAGCCTAACATGGGTGCTAAAGTCAATTACATCTACTCTAGAAACAATTCTATCATAAACATGGTTGAACTGTGCCTATCTAAACATTGCAATGTCATCACCATTGTAAGAAGAGATACAGATAATCAATCAAAAAATGTAGTAAATCAATCACAAGCTCAGGTACATCTACAAGGACAAAAATCAAGTTCATCCAATGCCCCTAAGGTTCTTTTCAATTTTTCATCTACTTCTAAATAGAGGGCTACCTCAAAATCATCAAATTCTAAAGAGACCAGGCCAATATCATACACTATTGTCCAACAACTCTAGCATACCAATGCAAAAATATCCATGTTTGAGTTGCTTCAAATATCTCCTTCTCATAGAGCTATTCTAGATAAAGCTCTACTCAGTTGAAATGTTCTTGACAATCTTGATTTAGATAGATTTCAAACAATGTTTGGTCATTTGACTTCATCCCAGTATATCTCCTTTTCAGAGGAAGATGACAATTCATTGATTCATCCACATAACCAACCCTTGCACATTGAAGTCTTAATCCAAAACCATCATGTGAAACGTGTGTTGATAGATGGAGGTGTTGGTCTAAACATTTGTTGCTACAAATTGGTCACACAAATTGGATTATCAGAAGAGGCTATTGATCCTAAAAATAAGATAACCATAATAGCATATTATGAGCAAGAAATATCTTTGAAGGGAACAGTTATACTACCTATCAAAATAGGACTAGTTATTAGAGACATCACCTATCAAGTTCTAGATCTTCCATTTGCTTACAACATTCTTCTATGGAGACCATGGATACATGAATTGCAAACTATTCCATCAACATACCATCAATGTGTGAAATTTCCTTATGATGGAGTAGAGGTAACAATTCCAGCTGACATATCTACATCTTGCAATGCCTTGAAAGAAAGTGCTAACAAACTTGTTCCACATAATAGAGAATCTTCCACTAAGGAAACAAACATTGCATCTACATCAAAAATGGAATACATTTACAAAGAGATTAAAATTGAGGACACATGCATGGGAGAATATACTATGGAACCAATCCTATCTTTAACATCTCTCCTTCTCTTGTCTAAATCTTATGGGTAGCCTTTAAAATAGACAAAACAAGTATCTAAAGAACCTCAAGCTATCTACAATGGAAGTTTTGTTATAAAGAAAGTGTCCAAGAAAGAGTTTGAAGAGGATGAAGCTATGATTGCATGGCTATACAAAGATGATTCCCAATCTAAATCCATTCATAAATGTGACTCCAAGTCAAACAAAATTTGTTCAAAGTCATATGGACCAGGTCACAAACTCATGTCTAAAATGGGATACATAGGAAAATGACCTCTAGGAACAAGAGGAAAATATCTTATATCATCCATTGCACATTATGGTTGGAGAAACAAAGATACTACAGGTTTAGGTTATCAGAAGAAATCATTCCATATTAGTGGAAACTCTCCTCATGTGATAGAACATAGAGAACTAAAAGTAGATAAAACTGAAGAGGAAGAAACATGACAATTAGACAATGATGATTCAAACACCACTAATCTTATTACCTATGCACATTTATCTAAAAACATACTAGATCTTCTTAAGGATGAAGAGAAACCTAAGGAGAATATCAACATAATAGATACACAAGAACCTACTACTAAACAAGAAAATGGTAAACCTCTCACAATTGCTGAACGTTTGGGATACAATAGTGATTCTGAGACAGACTTCTGTGAATATGAATTCTACTCAGAATCTAAAGGTAATCATGCTTGGGGGATTCATCCTGACTTTACACATGTTCTTAGATTTCCCAGAGGTCTAGATGAAGAATCAGAGGATGAATCAAATGACTATGAATGGGGATTTATTCTAGAAGAAGATGAACTTATCACTGAAAAACACATTGATTTCATTCACCAATATTCACCTAAATCCAACCTGAGTCTAGAGAGAAATGACAAAATTCACGAGTCTAATCTACCTACTCCTAAAGTGGAATCCAATAATGATGTTGAAATGATTCATGAACTGAACATTCTGAGTAGTAATATCACATTTGAATTTGAGAGTTAGGTTAGGACCAATGATGCCAACACCATATGTGTGAACACCATTTCCCAATCCTCCCCTACATTGACTATCCAACATCCAGAACTTATTGACCAAACATCTACCTATCCAAACTGAGATATCCATACCTTATGAATTGACTACACTCTTTCCTATTACCTCAATGCAGTGGAACCTATGAAAACTTCCATTGGTGAACCTAGCATTAGCATGACAGAGTCAAATATCAAATATCTCAGTTAGAAAAAAAGGAAAAGAAAAAGAGTTATGAGGGTGAAAACTAGTTTTTGGCAGTCTCAAAACTTAAAATAGTAAAAATAAAAGACATATTGAAAGGTAAAAACCTCCCCAAGGTGCCTAAAGATGAGATATTTGATTTCCTCTTGAGTCATTTATAGGACAAATCTCTAGTACTGATAGAACCAACTCATTCTATCAACTTGGGTACAACAAAGGAACCACAACTATTTCATGTAGCACAATCCCTATAAGAGGAAGAGAAACAAGCATTTACCAAATTCTTAATAGAGAAGAAAATAAAATTTTCATGGAAATATTCAGATATGCCAAGATTAGATATGCTAGGAAATATTCTGTAGTAGTTTTTGTTGTATTCATGACTATGATTGTCATTGACATCAACATAGTGATTTACCGAAGACTTGTAGAGAAGTAGATAGAGTTTGGATTAGCACACATGGGTTATTGCAGTTGGAGCTATGTGACATTGAGGATATACTCTTTGATATATCGTATGTCTATGGTTAAGAGTTTAGATAGTAATTCAAAGATTCATGGAAGTTATGATCATTTTGGTGGAAGCAGTGTTCAAGCAATGTTCCTGAGTAGTGGCCTGTGGTAATCAGATGATATCTCCTAATCGGAATGGAATCTGGTTTTGTGCAGTTAAAGAGAATTTGGAGACACATTAATAGTGATGTGGATGAAAATGTAGACTTCAAGGTCACACAAGTGAAGATTTATTGTATTTGGAAGCTGACAGTTTTATGTAATTTCGGTGTAGTGTGTGGAAACTTTTATTTTGTAATTGTATGCTAATTCATTTGTAATTATTTGAGTGTGGTATAAAGGAAGGAATGTATTTCCTTTTTGATGTGTAATTGTAATGTAGTAGTATGATGTTGTGATGTGAAAGTGTGTAATGGTAGTAGAAGTTGTGATGATGTAAGCATGAAGTGAAGAAAAGAGCTAATGTGTGAAGGAAGACATACAAAGTACAAATATTTGATGTAATAGTGAGTGTGGTTTGGCATAGTTAGAAGAGGTAACATATTAATCTATTGAGTAATGCAAAGATTATTTTGATAGTGTGTTCAGTGATCTTACCCTGAAGCTGTTTGGGCAGTGGGTCCTTCTATCTTCTATAACTCTTAACCAAGTTAGAATCTTTTAACAGGGATTCAAAATCTCCTAATAGGGATTCATATGTAATAAATGTATTTCATAAGACTCCTAATAGAGTCCATCCTCTCACAAGGAATATTCATATTAGTGCATCTTTTATGGGCATCATTTCCACCGGGGTTTACTCTTTGATCAAGAGGTTCCCTAGTCAACATATCTTGTGTCATTGTGTTATTGTGTATGAATATCTTTCTATGGTTGGTAATTATATTTCTTATATGGTTTAATGTTGTTGATGATGATAAAATTTATAATTATTTGATAACTGATTCACCCCCTCCCTCTTAGTTATCTTGGTGGACTTTACTTTCTAACAATTGATATCAGAGCAACAGGTCCTTGAAAGAGAAGTTTAGTAGCTTAAGGAGATCCATGAAAAATTTTAGGAAAGAAAGCCCTAAGTTTGATGGAGTAAATTTTTATAGCTAGAAAGAAAAGATGAAGACACACCTATTATGTTTAGGACTAGGTTATTGGTTGATTACAAAGAATAATAAGACTATCATTGAAGAGGACAATCTTGAAACATGTACTGTAGAAGATAGAGATCTATTCATGTGTAACATACTTGCAAGAGAAGCACTTTTGATAACACTACTAGAGAATGAGTATAGTCAGGTAAAATATTTGAAAAAATCTCATGAAATTTGGAATGCTTTACAATCTACTTTTGAAGGTGATGAACATGCAAAAAGAGTTAGATTACATAATTGGATATGTGCATTTGAAGATATAAGAATGTTGGAAGATGAATCTGTTAGAAGTTATATTGGTAGAATGTCAGATATCATTTCAGGTATAAAATCTTGTGGAGGAACAAAGACATAGAATGAAGTGATATGGAAAATTTTGGGGACATTGACTCTTGCATTTAAGAAGACAACATAGATGATTGAACAAGTGATACCTTGTACAACAAACTTTACAAGAGAGACTCTTCTTGGAAGATTGGAAGCATAAAAAATGAACCTTAAATTAACAGGAGACTTACCTAGAATGGAGACAACATTTAGTGTTCTTAGTGTTCACCCTAGTTTGTCAAGAAGCATAAGTGTGAGTGGAGATTATGTTGGCAGTAGCAGATCTAGGAAGAAGGTATTGCCTTTCTTGTGAAAAGAGAACCAGATGATAAGAAATTTTTTAAATGTTGGACTTGTCAAGAATATGGTCATTTTGCATGTAAATGTCCTAAGAGAGTTAAAAAGTACAAAATCAATTTCAAACCTAAAAGATCTAAGGAATTTTATTATGCTAATGATGAAGATCTTGAAGCTAGTATAGAAAGAACTTTAAGTGAAAGTGATACCGAAAATAATGATGACATAGGATTTTTAGCAATTAAAGAAGAAAATACTCAATCTAATGTTAAGGAAGAAAAAGCCTTAGTTTCTCAAGTTGAAAAGAAAGTTGATTGGATTATAGACAATGGTTGTTCACATCATATGACTGGAGACATGAAAAATTTCATAAAGTTGAATGAATATGATGGTGGAGTAGTTAGAGATAGAAACAATGCACCTTGTTTGATTAAAGGTATAGGATCTATTACTCTTGATGGAAAGACTAATAATGATTATGTTTATTTTGTGAATGGATTGAAACATAATCTTTTGAGTGTTGGATAGTTAGTTGATAAGGGATATCAAGTTTTTTTTATTGAGAAAACTTGTGTGATAAAGGATAAAGATGGAAATCTAATTGGAACTGGATCTAGAACCAGAGAAGAGAAGTTCTTTTCCTAGTAAGAAGTTTACATCTATAGAGAAGCTAGAGATTGTTCATATAGATTTGAGCAGTCCTACCAGGACTAGAGGATTCTATGGAGAAAGAAAGAAGGAATAGATCAGTGACTAAAGTAGCAAGAGTAGAGTAGACACAAACAAGACACCTTATGAATTATGGTTTGGACATGCACCCTCAGTTAAGTATTTTAGAATTTTTGGAAAAAAATGTTATATAAAGAGAGATGATGATATAGGAAATTTTGATCCTAGAAGTGATGAAGGTATATTTCTTGGATATTCTTTGAAAATAAAAGCATATAGATGTTTCAATTAAAGAACTAAGACTATTTTTGAGAGTGCAAATGTTAAAGTTGATGAAAAGTTCAAAATTTTGGAAAGAATGCTTGGTTATGAATTTGATGAAGAAACTCATCCTAAGCCTAATACTAGAACTACTAAATTGTTTTATGAAATTGACAGTGATTTGTTGAATGAAATCCATAGTGAAGTTATTAAAGAACCTACATTTGAAGAGAGATCTGAGACAGTGACACCTAGCAAGAGTTTATTAAGGAATCATCCTTTTGAATAGATTATTGGGAGCATCAAAAGAGGAGTTCTTACTCAAAATAAGGCACAAGAACAATTATGTTTGATTTCACAAATTGAACCTAAGACTACTAGTGAAGCTTGTGAAGATAAAAGTTGGACTAATGCTATGAAATAAGACCTAGATTAGATTGCAAAGAACAAGACATGGGAATTGGTCCCTAGACCTAAAGACAAGAATGTTATTGGAACTAAATGGGTATTTAGAAACAAATTGAATGAACAAGGAGAAGAAGTAAGAAACAAAGAAAGATTGGTATGTAAGGGTTACTCACAACAAGAAGGAGTTGACTATGAAGAGACTTTTGCACCTATTACAAGAATTGAAGTAGTAAGAATGTTTTTGGCATATGCAGCTTACAAGAAATTCAAAGTGTATCAGATGGATGTGAAGTTAGCATTTCTGAATGGAGAATTAGAAGAAAAAGTCTACATTGAGCAGCCTCAAGGTTTTCCTTTAACTCAAGAAGGAGACATGGTATGTAAATTAAAGAAAGCTTTATATGGACTTAAACAAGCACCTAGAACTTGGTATGAAAGACTAGATAAGTATTTGTTAAAGTTGGGATTTATAAAAGGTACAACTAATAGAAATATTTACACAAAAGAAATTGAAAATGGTTTGTTAGTTATAGTTATTTTTGTTGATGACATTATCTTTGGAGGAGAAGATGAAGCTACTGAAAAATTTGCTGATGAAATGAAGATTGAATTTGAAATGAGTATGATTGGTGAAATGAAATACTTTTTGGGATTACAGATAACACAAATCAATGATGGTATCTTTGTAAGTCAGACAAAGTACCTGAATGACTTGTTGAAAAGATTTGGAATGGAGGATTTTAAACTAGTTGGAACACCTATGGTGACCAAACATAAGTTATCTAGCATAGATGAGACTCCTACACTAGAATAGAAGAAATATAGATCTATGATTGGAGGATTGCAATATTTGACTCATATAAGACCTGATATAGCACATTCAGTTGGAATTGTAGAAATATTTCAAGCTAAACCTAGAGAATCACATTATGTAGCAGCAAAGAAGATACTGATATATTTAAATGGCACAATGGACTATGGATTATGGTATGAAAAATCTGATGATTTTACCATATGTGCATATATAGATGTTGATTGGGGAGGCAGTGTTGATGATAAGAAAAGCACCAGTGGAGGAGCATTTTTCCTTGGAGGAAGATTAGTTTCTTGGCTAAGCAAGAAGTAGAATTCTATCTCGCAAAGCACAATAGAAGTAGAATATGTAGCAGCAGCAAATAATTGTAACTAGATAATTTGGATGAAGCAGATGCTGAAGGATATTGGAATAAAATTTGTTGAACCTATTGTTATACATTGTGATAACACCAATATAGTTAGTATGTCTAAGAATATTGTATTACATTCTAAGATAAAGCATATAGAGATTAAGTATCATCTTGTAAGAGAGAAAGTTGCTAAAAAACAAGTCAAACTTGAGTACATAAGTGCAAAGGAGCAGATAGCAGATATATTCACAAAGCCTTTGCCTAAGGATATATATGAGTATCTGAGAGGTATGCTTGGGGTTATGACCCAACCTACTTTTGAGAAGTGATGTAGTTGGTTGCATCCATCCAATGGTATATGAGCCTTATCTTTCTTCTGGACTGGATTTTGGTACTTCCTCTATGGGGAAGTATGTGTATCTAAGATGAATCATGAGAACTCTAGTAAATGTATTTTTTGAAAAGTGTCTTTTGACATTGAGTTGTTGTTGACTTAGTGATGGAATTTATGTCATTGATGTCAATGGGGGATAAGTATGCATGAAAAATTATATGAGACATCTATTGGAGAGAACTGACTAGGATAACGAAGCAATATTTGATTGATGAAGAGGATTTGAAGAAGCAGTATTACAGTATTGGATTTTTGGAACATTGGATGTTTTGCATCTATGTTTCCATAAATTCCAATGGGGGAGATTGTTAAGAATGAATGCTAAAGTGTTTGGAAGCCATTCTGTAGTAGTTTTTGTTGCATTCATGACTATGATTGTCATTGATGTCAACATAGTGATTTACCGAAGACTTGTAGAGAAGCAGATAGAATTTGGATTAGCACACATGGGTTATTGAAATTGGAGCTAGGTGATGTTGAGGATATACTCTTTCATATGTCATATGTCTATGGTTAATAGTGCAGATAGTAATTCATTGATTCATGGAAGTTATGATCATTTTGGTGAAAGCAATGTTCAGGCAGTGTTCCTAAGTAGCGGTTTGTTGTAATCAGATGATATCTCCTAATCAGGATGGAATCTAGTTTTGTGTAGTTAAGGGAAAGTTGGGTACACATTGATAGTGATGTGGCTAATAGCACAGACTTTGAGGTCACATGAGTGAAGATTTATTGTATTTGGAAGCTAACAGTTTTATGTAATTTTGGCGTAGCATGTGGAAACTTTTATTTTGTAATTGTATGTCAACTCATTTGTAATTATTTGAGTGTGGTATAAAGGAAGGAATTTATTTCCTTGTTGATGTGTAATTTTAATGTAGTAGCATGATGTTGTGATGTAAAAGTGTGTAATGGTAGCAGAAGTTGTGATGTTGTAAGCATGAAGTGAAGAAAAGAGCTAATGTGTGAAGGAAGACATGCGAAGTACAGAGATCTAAAATTGAGATTTGATGTAATAGTGAGTGTGGTTTGGCATAGTCAGAGAAGAGGTAACATATTATTCTATTGATTAATGAAAAGATTATTTAGACAGTGTGTTTAGTGATCTTACCCTGAAGCTGTTTGGGCAGTGGGTCCTTTTGTCTTCTATAACTCTTAACCGAGTTAGAATCTTTTAACAGGGATTCATATGTACTGAATCTATTTCATAAGACTCCTAACAAAGTGCATCCTCTCACAAGGAATATTCATATTATTGCATCTTTTTTGGGCATCATTCCCACCAGGTTTTACTCTTTGATCAAGAGGTTCCCTAGTCAACATATCTTGTGTCATTGTGTTATTGTGTATGAATATCTTTCTATGGTTGGTAATTATATTATGTATATGGTTTAATGCTATTGAAGATGATAAAATTTATAATTATCTGGTAGCTGATTCACCCCCCCCCTCTTAGTTATCTTGGTGGACTTTACTTTCTAACACATAGATTATCTTGATTGGATCTTAAATATAGCTTCAATTTCAAAACCAAATAAATCTATCTCAACCTTTCATATTTGAGTTAGCAGATATATCACAACCTTTAACAAAAACATTACATAAAGGTGTGATTTTTGCATGGAATGAAGAATGTGAAAATAATTTCAACCACATCAAGAAACATCTATCAAATCCTCCTATTTTGATGCCTCCTATTCAGGGGAAGCCATTGATTCTATGTCTCCACCACAGATACATCACTGGGGGCATTACTAGCACAACATGATGAAGAAAAGAAGGAGAGAGCTATCTACTACATTAGTAAAACATTGGTAGCTTATGAGAAGAACTATTCCATGATTGATAAATCTTGTCTCGCTATGATCTTTGCATCACAAAAATTGAGACATTATATGCTAGCTCATACAACACAATTGATAGCTAAGATAGATCCATTGAAATACTTATTGAGAAAAGCTTCCCTCACAGGTAGATTAGCTAAATGGGTGATGCTATTGAGAGAATTTGAAATAGAATATGTTGAATGGAAAGCTATCAAGGGTCAAGTCATTGCAGATCAGTTGGTTGAAGCACCAATGTTTGATGATACACCATTACAAATAGAATTTCCTGACTCATCCATCAAGCACATCTCTTCTAAGATTTGGTGTCTTTTTTTTGATGGGTATTCCACATAGAATGGATCTCAAGCAGGCATATTATTCATAGCCCCACAAGGTTACTCAATACCTAAAGCATTCAGAATAAAATTTCCTTGCACAAATAATATTTCTGAATATGAAGCTCTACTTAATGGCATGAAGATAGAAATTGAACTGGCTAGTGAAAAAATTACACATTCATGGAGACTCATAGCTAGTCATACACCAAGTCAATGATGTATACTAGACAAAAGATGAGAAACTGGCTCCATACAAATGCATGGTTGATGACCTTAAGAAGTATTTCATCTGAGTCACTTTTTAGAAGATTCCTAGAATAGAGAACAAGTTTTTTGACACTATGGAAACACTATCATCTCTACTAAAATAGCCTAAACATGAGCTACATTATTAGTTCATGGTGGAAACACTATCATTTCCAGCATATGATTCCCCTAAAACCCACATGATCTGCACTATTGTTGGTCATGATTCTTCCAGATACAAACACCTTTTCTCCTAACTTCAAGACCAAATCATCCCTGATACCTTCAACCATCATGAGAAATGATACCTTATCCAAAATGCATCATGGTATGTCATCATAGGTAATGATCTTTACAAATGGAGTCTAGATGGTACACTTCTTAGGTGTTTAGAATGTGACGTGTCTCAATGAGCATTAGAGGAATTCCACAAAGGTATATGTGGATCACATTCCAATAGTTTAACACTAGCTCAAAAAATTATTAGGGCTAGGTATTAATGACCTAAAATGGAAAAAGAGACAATCAAATATGCTAAGAAATGTCAAAAGTGCCAAGTACATGGTAACTTCATTCATGCACTAGGGAGAGATCTTATTCCATTGACTACACAATGACCTTTTCAATAGTGGGTGTTTGATCTTATAGGGGCTATATATCCACATTCTTCCAATGGAAACACCCATATCATTACACTTACAAACTATTTTACAAAATGGGTGGAAGTAGTTCCTTTGACTTAAGCAACTGGCAAACAGATTTCAATGTTCATCCTAAACTACATCATAGTCGGTATGGAATTCCACATTCAATAGTCATAGATAATGGTGGCCAATTAAAGAATAAGGACTTGGATCCCTTGTGTGCTAAATTCAAAATCATATAGCATTGGTCGTCCATATACTATCCTCAAGGGAATGGAAAAGTAGAAGCATCAAACAAGAATCTGTTGAAGATCCTACATTGCATAGTTAATAAAATAGGAAGAGACTGTAATCTCATGATCAATCCAACTCTTTGGGCCTATAGAACAAGTATCATAATGTCCACTGCACCTACACCATTCTCTTTAGGTTATGGGTCTGAAGTGGTACTACCTATTGAGGTTGAAATCCCATCACTAAGAATCAAAATGCATTGTCTAGTAATTAATGATGATTACAGAGTGTCTTGGTTAAAAGAACTTGAACTACTAGATGAGCACAAAAAAGTAGTGTATGATCATCTCAGATTATATTAGAAGATAATGTGTATAGGCTACAACAAGAAAGTCGGACATAGAGAATTCCAGGTTGGCGATCTAGTATTGAGAGAAAATCCCAAAAATCAATCACATCAAGAGCGCAAGGGGAAGTTTGAACCCAACTGGCTAGGTCCCTTTGTTATCACTGCTACTTTTGGCTCTAGAGCCTATCAACTCTTAATGACTAAAGGAGAATAGCTCTGAGAACCAATCAACATTCTCCATTTGAAGAAATTCTACACCCAAGGCATTTAGTCTATGGTAAAATGTCATGAAAAAAATCATAAAAATAAGAAAAAGTCCTGAAAAAATGATCATCCTAGTGAAAACCATGCAATAGGCACCTTGATGTATCACAAAAAAAAAGTGAAAAAATGGAAAAATACAAAAAAATTGAAAAGATGAAAAATACAAAAAAAGAAGAAAAAGAAAAAGTGCCTTGGTGAAAACTTGGTAAACATGCACCTTGCTAGCAAAAATAGAATCTCTGCCAAGATCGTGAAAACCCAAAAAATGGGTGCTACTTGTATCAAAACACTTTGTCTATTAGTGCAATCTTGGTCTTGCACATCTTTCATTATGCTTTAGTCAGTCAGTCTCCTTACTAGGAAAAGGATTTTGCATTTTACAACAACACAAACAACAACAACAAACTGAAAACAATCTCTACAACATGCTTTTATCTCCTTGTATGCTTACTAATTCACATTGAGATTTCTACATATTCTATCCCTTTGAGCTACTCAATGATGTCCTTCATAGGATTTAGAGAGTGATGATTGTGAGCATAATCTTTTATTTATTTTCTGCTTTGACTAAAAATCTAATAACTTTAGAAATTCTAGATTGAATTGGTGTTCACTTTAAGTGCCTCCATCATGTATTGGATGGCCATGTTTACCTCGACCATCGATACCCAAGAAAATTCAAGGAAGTTTGATCTAACTTTGTCTTTTGAGTGATTTCTACTTCTCTATTGTGAAACCCAAAATTATCCAAGGATGTGAATGATAAAAGGTCACTGCGGGTAAATTCACTTGAGAATGAGAATGATCTCTTGATCTTCTTGGTTTTTTTGTCTGTAAGGCATATTCAAGCATCATAATGTTTATGTTCTGATGCTTATACAAATTGCTATATCAAAATAGACATGATATTTAGGTCATCCTTTCTTTTGTTCTTTGATGCTTATATCTAATCTGACATAATAAAACAAAAATTAATATTCATGTGTCCATGGTTACCTAACTAGTGAAAATTGTATTGATTTATCCAGTTACCAAAATAAAGCGTTCAGTGATGAAAAAAATTGACACATGATCAGTGACTAAGTCCTAGGTCCTAGGTATGCATTTCATTTTGCACTTAGCATAATTGCATCTATCTCATGATTTCAACATTTAGCTTGATGCTTAATGATTCTCAAAAATTAAGATAAACATGAAACGAGGATTGAGTATCACATGATGGTCTCTTTAATAGATCAACACGTAGTCACCATCCTAGGTTAAACATCCATTTTGACAAAATACTGAGCACTTGTCTTCATCAATACCTGCAAAACATATCATGTGTATTGCTTCATTTACATTACATATCATAAGCATTCCAAAAATCCATTTGCATACATACATGAGCATCCATAAAGCATAAGCATAACATCTACATTTTCTATCTATCATTGCATTGCATTATCCATACATTTGAAAGAAAACATTGCATTGCATAATCCATACATGATACAATAATCAAATCATTTCATACATTTGTATCACATGATATGATAATCATAAACTCAAACAAAAAGTCCATATGAAGTCACAGCCCAACAAGATCTCATAAATATATATATCCAAAATTGGGATAAGTACAGGGGTGCACTAATGGCATAGTATACAAAAGAATGAGTTTGATAGAGCTATCAGATATAATCAGTGTATGGACAAAATGAAAATAATATGATAATACTATGACATATCAAATGTCTTCTTGGTCCTCAACATCTGGTGCCTCTCCTTCGGTAGGTGAATGTAGTGGTGGGTCGGCATGTGGTGCTCTGGCTCCCTCATAAGAAATCATATACTCATAATAGGATGGCACTCTCTTCTCAACAGGTACCCTTGAATAATAAGAAGACACATAATAAGAGGCTTGACTCATCTGATGAATCACCTCTTCCTATAGTCGCCTGACATAAGTCTCTCGCTCAAGTCACTTTCTCTCAGATTCTTTGAGTTGGACCTCAAAATTTGAACTCTATAACCTCAAATCATGTATCTATAGCTAGAGTCACCTAATGATCTCCTGTGGTGGTTGTCTCAATCCAGGATCCACATCAAGTGCCACTGTCTCTACCTCCTCTATAGGCTACTTTGCACTAGCTCCTCTATGCTCCATAGCAACATCCTAATGTTCTCCCAAGACCTCCTTAGTGCTACCCACACTAACAAGTGTACAACTCTCACCTCTAGTATATCTACTCTATAAAATTGTAGGTCTTCCTACTACAACACTCTGAGGGTGAGGGGGTCTCATATGTCCTAATGGCCTTGGTGGGATCATCATACCTCTAGGATAGGGTGGTGTAGGATGAAAAACTAGAATCTGAACCTCATGACATCTATGGCCTCTACCCATAGGAGAACCTATCACATCCTCTACATCCTCCATAGTAGGGATGAGCTCTTTTAGATCTGAGAACCTACAAATAGGATGGTCTACTCTCCATTCCATATATGCATCAGTCACTCCCACATCAGAAATCTACACCCTATAATCCCATTCCCGGCCTATATAACCCCTTTACTCTAAATTGCACTTTGCATATGATAGTCAAGGTGACCATCTGAGTCCAAGCTCTTGTACCATCCAAGAATAAGAAGTGAAATCCTTTGGGGCATCCTGAATAATACCATACTATCTCCATACTCTAGTGATCAGGAATCACTCCAACACATTGGTAGACCAACTAATCAATATCTGACTCTGGAAAAAGAAATGAGATTGTACACAGGAGGTAGGCCATGCCTCTATTTGCAAATATGGCTGCCAAGTCACCACTATCATATCATCCAGAATGCACCTCTAGTACTTGGTGTATCCCATCCTAACCTATGTGATATAGCTAGAATACCTATAAATCAATGGCTCATGTGGTTGCTGCTCATCTCCACCTATTGGCCTACAAACGGAGATATGCTCCCAAGCCTAGATCTGTAAAAAAATAACTCCATATGCAAATGACTTCACCTCATGATACACTATCTCATGCATCTATGAAAACATGTGGGCAAGTAGACACTAACCCCAACCAAGCTCATAAGGGGTAGCCATCAATGACTCTACCATAGGGGTCCAACCCATCAAAAGTCCACATTATTGTTGATCTAACATGATGATCCCTCCAATCATCCCTACTATGATACACTCTAGTCTATGTGAGGCACCATATATTTGTACTAAGATCTCCCAAGAAATCTGCTGAGCTATTTGCTTGTCACCACCAAATAGAGTCCTAAAGTCATGAAGATTAGTATTACCCGTGCTGATATAATCAAGGTCCAGGCTATGAAATGGTATCCTCAAAATCCTATACACATCCTCTGGAGTCAGAGTGATCTCTCTGGTAGGAAGATGAAAAGTTTGGGTCTCAAAATGAAACCTCTCAAGAAATGAAGTAATCAGCCCATGGTTTACTCTAATGTCAGGTAACCAAATTAGATACTCAAAGCCACAAGTAGCTAAATGAACTCTCAGTGGATCAAGAAGTGCTACACAGAGTCTCTAGGTCACTGGGTGAGAAATACGGACATGTAAATTTGGATAGTGAACCTACACAACACAAAAATCAGACAACCTATCAGTAACTTGGTCAAAAATTAGGTTATAAGCACAAAAAATGAGAAATTGACAACTTCAGGAGGTGCATTAATGGCTTAGCAATCAAACTAAGACATAAAAAAAAGTCAAAATTTTGACATAAGGACATAAAATTGGGTCACTTTTTTTCATATGAGTTTTCAGATTGGCACCAAAACTTGTAGAAGTTATGACAAGGTCTCATATGACATTGGATGGTCATACAAGTTTTGGATAGTTCTCATACAACACATAAGGGACCTAGCAAAATTTCATATGACATTTGGGTCCTCTTCATAAGAGTTAGATAGGTAACCCATATGAGTCTATACTTGGACTTCAAAACTCATACGAGTCCTAGTGGACTATTGTACAATTCTCTGTGAAGCAAAAAAAGAAAAACTTAAAAAATGAGTAAAAAGTTCCTATGATGCCTAAAACATGGAAAAATTTGAATGCAGGATAAGAACAAAGGTCCACTTACCGGGTTGCAGTACTGGTGAGGTCGCTAGTAGCATCAGCTGCACTCGAAATAGTGGGAAGACATGTGAACTTGTATCTTCACTCAGAGGGCTCCATAGGTTCACAAAAGAAAAATGGTTCAAATGATTTGAAAATGACATTTTGGCCCTTATATAGGTTTTGACCTAATTTTTCAAAGTTCTGTATTTTTCATGAAAATTCCACCCCTAGCTAATTTGGATGTTCTGACCCCATTTTTGGGATCAAAATCAAAATTTGAGATTGTTTACTTTGTCAAAATCATGATTTAATATTTTCAGACCCAAGATGCTCGACTGCTTGCATAATCAACCTTCAGAACATTATTGAAATGTAGAATTCAACTTAACTAGTTATCTTACATCAAACTATCAAAATTTAAAGTTGGTCAACCATGGCCAACTCATTGTCAAACCTAGTCAAATTTGGTCTTTAGGACCTCCAAACAATGCAGAACGTGTCTCCAAATGTGCATAACCATTTCTCAAATTGATTAAACATCCTTCAACAATCTCTCAATGCTGACTTTATTATCAGATTTCAATTTTCATCTCGAAGGGGGCATGGTATTGTACATATTTAACTAATTATGTCAATAAATTTTTCTTTCATTAATCAAGATAACAACCACCTCTATTTGTTGATTCATCAAAAGTTCTCATCACTTGAGGCACATCGCTTGGGGCATATCAGATTCATCAAGATCCATATCAATCTGGTGTTCTCTCACAAAATTGTAAACTGTATCAGCTCTTCGTAACCATTGGTTCATTAGTGTTATTTCCTTGGTTCTTCATAAATGAATGATTCAAATTTAACATCATTTTGATTCCTTTCAAAAATTAGGTCTAGAATCAGGACAGTCATTTCTTCGTAATCATAAGGATCAGAATCAGGCATTTTGACACTTCTTCATAATCATCAGTTCATTATTGCTATTGTTAACATCATCTTGATTCTTTGGTCAATCAGGACCTAAATCACCAAATCTTAAAATCTTTCAATCGGTTTCTGTCTCAGAATCAGTTAATCTTTCAAGATCAATTTCTCCACCACATAACTGAGTCCACATCATCATCAAAAATAGATTAATTTTTGAACCACTACACTTCACACAGTAATTAAAAGAGGGGAAAAATGTAATACCCCCAAAATGGGCTATAGGATCATTGACCTCCTACATCGACGAATCGATCAAAATTGACACAAAAGTACTAAACAAAGGCACATTTGTGCATCAAAACCCGATTCTATTCTATCATAATTCTACATAGGGGAATATTTCCTAAATATTCCTAATTTATCCTAATTATCTACCAATTAAATATTATTTGGTGATAAATCATATTCTTTTATTTATCATAAATTTGATTAATTGAATATGATAAATATTTAATTAATTAGACTTAATTCTACCACTTAATCATTTAATTAGATTTAATTCTATCTATTCATAATTAATATTATTTAATTTTGACAATAAATAAAAAATCCTACAAATAATTGATTAAATTCTTATTTAATTGATTAAGTCCAGTTGTCAGATTTAATGATATAGTTTTGGAATAAAGTTTAATTAAATAATTTATTAACCTATAAAGCAGTTGTTTTAATTCAAAAATTATTTAAGTTGAGAATAATTCATTTGAATTATTAAATTAATTCATAATTATCCATGTACATTCAGAAAAACAATTAAACTCTAAATCAGTAAATCAATTCAATTTGTTATCTTTTTGAACTCAACATCTATTTCGAGTTAAAAAGATGATTTTGCATGATTTTGCGAGTTAACTAATTCTGATTTCCTGATAACTCAAAAATCTATCTGAGTTAATTAGGGAGAGATTTTTGGTTTTCCGTGAGATATCAAAAATATTTGATTTCTATATAAACAAGGCTCAGCCCTTCACGAAGGATCTTCTTCAAGTCATTCAATGACGCTTTCAATTGTCAGGAGAATCGAGCTCTTGCGAATTGTTAGATTTTGCTATTTCATTTCATTTTTTTCAATCCATTTCCACAGCATTCGTAGCATTGTTAGACTAGATTTGCAATCCATTTCATTCTCAATTCTAGATTAAGTTTCATATCAGTTTTCATCATCTTGCATAGAAAAATTGAAAAAGATAGATTATGCTGCATCCATATTTCCATTGCTTTCATCATTTCAAATCCTTCATTTAGGCATTGCATTGTCACTAGTCTCAGTCATAATCTGAGAATATCAAACTCGTACTTACAGAAGGCAATAAATTTATCGATTAGCATTCTTTATTTGCTAGCCTCTAATGTTTTACTGAAGTGTTGTTTCTATAGATAGGTACAAAATTCACACTCACACTTAGAGTTACTTATTGTTGAAAACCCATAATAATGTTATAAAGTTTAAAGACATTATGCGTAGAGGGTTAAAGAGACAAGTGTACTTGTGATTTCTTTGTTTGAAGATACATATAACAAGTGAGAAACATCCATTCAAAAAATCATCTTATATTTTAATACCTTCTTAAAAATAACAATCACCAAATTTGGGCAAAACCAATTTTAATTCAAACCTTTATTGATGTTGGTTTTCACATGATCACACAAATTGAAAATATCCTTACAAGAAGATGGAACTTGCGTAACAAAAGAGGTCTCTGAATTCATATTTCAAAATCCTTTCATTGAAACTCAAGAACAAGAGGATAATCTCCCAAACCTATTTGAAGAAAGAGTCAATCCAATGGATTGAAATGTAGCATTTTATGACTATCTTCATGGGGGAAATAATGAAGAACAAGTAGAAATGAATCAAGTAAGCACTAACCAAATGAACCAAGGGCTAAAAGAGACAACCGAAGAAAGATCTGATAGGGCGGACCAAGATCCTAAATTCCTTGAGATTATGGAGAAACATTTAGAGAGAAATAATGAAATATATTTCCTTAACTTAGGCCAATCAGGGGTCAAACTTCCTCATGATTATGATATTGCAATATTAAAGAAAGATGAGGAAGAGGAAAATCCTTTATGTGCTATGAATAAACAACTCAAAATGTTCGAAGCACAAATTGATACCATGAAGAAAGCAGCCAAATCAAAGCCCTTTTCTATTGAGGCTTTATGTTCATTTCCATTTGATAGGAAATTGGTTGTGGCACCTTTCCCGCTTAATGTGGTCTTTCCTAAATATGATAAATACATGGGTAAATCTAACCCTCAAGACCATCTAAGAGAAAATTGTGCATTAAGTATAGAATTCATGCATGATACTACCTATTTAATGAGGCTATTTCTGAGAACCTTAGGAGGCTAAGCCATGGAATGTTTTACCAAATTTACCCAAGGCATTAAAACATTTGAAGAACTAGCCTCTAAATTTGTGACTCACTATTCCTATAGCATAGAGCATGAAATAACCATGCTCAATCTATGCGATACAAAACAAAGAGATCGTGAGTCTTTTCTAGGGTTTCTCCAAAGATGGAGAACGATTTTTGCACGATACCCACAAAGTATACCTGGAAAAAAAGATATGGAGATCTTCATGAATAACCTAAAAATGGATATGAACTATAGACTCCAACTTCAATGTCCCCCTAAATTTGAAAATATTATTGATAATGGGATAAAAATTGAAGAAGTATTGGTAAAAAGAGGTGAAATTAAATTATTCAAGGACAAAAAAGGCTATACCAACACTAAAAACAACCATAACTTAAATAATTATAATAATAACAAAGAAGACAATAACAACAATGATAAACCAAGATTATGGTTGAAAAACACCAATAAGAATCTTGTGAATGATGGAGTTGTGGAAGCACACAACATAAAGGCTACTCCTTTTAATTGATTGAGTGAGTCAAATTAAATGCATAATGTTATTCAAATGATCAGATATCCTTTCAACAACAACAACAACAATAATAATACTTTCAACAATTCAAATGCTAATAAGCGTAAACCTTTCTTTCCCACTTTCCAAAGAAGGAAATTCACATTCCTAGGTGAACCATTATAAAATTATTTAGAAACTCTTGTGGCCAAAAAAATCATTTTTCTACCTAAATCAAGGACATACCAGCCTCAAGTCAAACCAACATGGTGGAATGACACACATCACTGTGAATATCATCGTAACAAAGGACACAAAACTAACGAATGCATGAAGCTGAAATATTTAGTCCAAGACCTAATTGATGATGGTTCCATAAAGGTGGAAGGGCCTCAAAATAATGAGGATCATACAACTTTCAAGAACCCTTTCTTAAATCATGAAAAAGGAGGAAACATCAAATGCCAACAAGAATAACAAGAGGGGTAATGAAAAGGTAAATTTTTCCCATACTTATGACAATACCATAAATTCCCTAAGTGGTTGTGAGAATACAATAAAGGTGATTGTGGTGAAGGAAAAACAAAAGGAAGCAACATCTACTATTGTAGCTAGGGGGAAAGCTTCAAAAATAACTCTATCAGGAGGTGCCCCTAGAATCATCCTACGTAATCAAACATCCCCTTCTTCAAAAAAATATAATATGGTAGATCAACTTCAAAGAACCACTATGAAAATTTCCATTTAGAGATACTCAAAATTTCACCTACTCACAAAGAGATTTTGTAAAATGCCCTTGTTGAAACCAATGTACCTTTGAACTTGGATGCAGATAATTTTCAAAATATGGTAGGACACATTGTTTCACCCCATTGTTTATCATTTTTTGAGCAAGATGATATATCCTTGAATCATGCACTAAACTTTCCATTGCATATAGAGGTGTTAATCCATAAGCGTAGGGTTAAGAGAGTCCTCATTGATGAAGGAGATAGCCTAAACATCTGGACATTTGACCTTGTCAAAGCCTTAGGCTATTTTGATGAAGCTATTGACCCTAAGAAACAAATAACTATTAAAGATTATGATGATGAAGAAAGGGTGTCTAAAGGGATAATAGTACTCCTCATTCAAGTCCATCCAATGGAAAAAGAAACCATTTTTTAATTCCCAAATCTAAAATTAACCTATAATATCCTATTAGGAAGGCCATGGATACACAAAATTCAAGCGGTACCCTAGACCCACCATAAATGTTTGAAATTTCCTTATATGGGACAAGAAGTCATGGTTAGTGGATATTTGAATCCATTCCAATATTGCAATAACATTAAAACAATAAATGACTCATTGGTCTCCCATAATGCAAAAGGATCTATGTTAATAAGGATAGAACAAGGACAGCTCATAAGATCTTCCATCCTTAAAAGGGAAAGAAAAGCTAGAGAAGAAGATGTTTTTTAAAAATTATCAAATTCCCACTAACTTAGCTACATCAACTAAGGTAAATGAGAGAGTTAGTGAGGAAAGTAACTATGAAGAAAAAGAAGATCCAACAAAATCCACCCAATTCCACACCAAGGAGGCTTATTATCAAAAAATGGATAACATGAAGAAGATTTTTCAGAAACAATGAAAAATCAAACAAAAAGGTGTTGGTGAATACTCTTTATCTATGATGGATCTACCCTTATCTCCAAATTCCAATGGAAAACCCTCTAGCCTACATCCACTCGATAAATGCAATGACCAATTTGTAAGGACTAGTACTTCTTCATCTATGGATGAAGAAGATAATGAAACTCTAAAATGGCTATATAAAGTTGATGAGTCAAGTGCCCATGAGAAATAAATTCAAAATATTAGTATTCCTCCTCATCAATACAGAAAAGGTTTTCAAATAATGCAAAAAATGAGATATGAAGGACAAGGGCCTTTGGGTAAAAGAAATGAAGGGTTAATTGAACCCATCAAAATGTCTTGGAGGGATAGTAAGGAGAAATCTATATTGGGGTATCTTGAACAAGGATATACTCAAAAGAGACACCCCATGATCCATGATCAAAGTCTGCAATTAGGTCCACAAAATGATGAAGATTCAAATAATTTGGAGTGGGATTCAATATGAAGTGAATCTTTCCAAGATAAAGAGGTGGATTTAATCCACACTTATGCTCCCAACAAAGGAAGAGAAAATTAAATAGCTTCAGGATCAAGTTATAATCAAGCATCAAGTTATAATCAAGAAATTATAGAAAATGTGCCAAATCAAGAAGATGAAGAAACTCAATGGGTAGGAGAGCCTTATGTACAATCATGGATATCTACTATAGAAGGATATAGTGATTATTTTAATCCAAGAGATTTTTACCCATTAGAAACCTAAGGGGACTTAAGCAAGGAGGATTTTGACCCGAGTTCTCTAGAACACTCAGAAGAGGTGCATGTTATAGATTTAAGTGATACAATGTTCAAACCTTCCAATGAGGTCATGTCCTTAAAACCTATCAAGCCAAATGGAAACATTTCTCCCTTATCCCTTGTTTATTCAGATCTCATTGAATGGGATTCCATCGAACCCATAATCCTTCCTACATTCTTGAATGAAAAATCGGTGTCCCAATACCTAAATGTTGTTGAACCTTCTTCTACCAATGAATATCAAGAAGAAGTGATGAAGGGAAGTATCTAATCTCTCATTTCATATATAAAATAAAAAAGAAAAAAAGATAAACAATTGAAAGAATATAATATTGAAAACTAGAATGTGGCAGCATTAGATAAAAAAGAGAAAGAAATAAAGAACATTTCTGAAGGTGAAAACCCAATAGAGGAACCTTAGGAAGAGAGGTTGGATACTTTTCCTAAACACTATGAGAAAAGGTCACCAATTTTGATAGAGCCAATGGAGAAAGTCAACATTGTGTCAGAATTAGAACCAAGGGTTATACATCTAGCAACATATTTATCTAGTGAAGAAAAAGAGGAGTTTGTAAAATTCTTCAAGGAAAGATAGGTAAATTTGGCATTTATAAGAGCCATAGGCTATGCCAAATGTATATCAAACATTGTGCCTATTTCAAAATCAAAAAAGTCTATTAAAATTTGCACAGACTTCAAAGATCTCAACCTCACATGTCTGAAGGATGATTTTCTATTACCAATCATAGATGCTATAGTGGATTTAATAGTAGGACACTAAATGATCTCTCTCATGGATGGATTTAGTGGCTACAATTAGATTAAAATAGCACCTGAAGATCAAGATAAAATAACATTCACATGTGCATAGGGGATAAATTGCTAGAATGTTATGCTTGTTGGTCTTAAAAATGTAGGAGCAACATATCAATGAGCCATGACTACCATATTTCATGATATGATGCATAAATTCATAGAGGATTATGTGGATGAAATACTTGAAAAAACTCATTCAAGGAAAAAACATCTACCTATTCTAGAGAAAATATTTATAAAGTTGGAGTAGTTCAAAGTAAGAGTTATTCCCAAGAAATGTGCATTTGGGGTAAAATTAGGGAAATTACTAGGATACATAGTTTTAGCTAAAGCAATAGAGGTAGACCCCACACAAGTAAAAGAAATAATAGAAATGGGGAATCCTAGAAATATAAGCCAAATGAGATCACTCCAAGGGAGGGTTCAGTCAATCAGGAGGTTCATATCACAACTAGCTGAGAAATTCCATTCTTTTACTCAACTCCTTCACAAGGACATAGTATTTAGATGGGATGAGAAATGTGAAGAAGCATTCACATTAATTAAAAATTACCTAATGAATCCACCTACTTTAATACCACCAATACGAAGGAAGCCCCTTATTTTTATTATTTCAGTGACAAAACATGCTTCAAGGGAACTCTTAGCTAAAGAGGATAAAAATGGAAAAGAAAAAGTCATCTATTACATAAGTAAAACCTTGGTAAAATATGAGTTGAATTATACCTTTATAGAAAGAGCATTTTTGGTGGTACTTTTTGCTTCCCAAAAACTACGACATTATATGCTATCTCATAAGACAAGATTCATAGAAAAAATCAGTCCATTGAAATATCTCCTAAGAAAAATAGCCTTGGCAGGAAGATTTGGCCAAATGGGTCATGGTGTTGAGTGAGCTTGATATAGAATATTTGGATAGAAAGGAAATCAAAGGCCAAGTGATAGTAGACCTGTAGTACCTCGCCCCTAGTTTGATTTTATAGATGATATGCTTACTTTAGGATGATAGATTATATGTTAGGAAATCATTGATGCTTATGATTTCACTGACCCCATACTTGCATGTGTATGGTTGATGTGTATATTTTATATTTTTGTTTGACATGTCTGATGTAGTTGAGGGACAGAGTCATAGTTACTTGCTTGTGAGATCCACACGATCGGCCGATCCCCGCCATTGTTAGTTATATATTATTGTATGTACATGCTTCATCTTTTGATGACAAGTTTGCAGGTACAGAGCATCATCTTCCCTGAATTGGCAGGAGTGAGGGTGCCCATAAACATTCATCTCAATGGTAAAGAGGGGAGATAATACACAGACCCAAAACCCTAACCTAAGCCTAATTGTCCTAGGATTGGACAAGTGTCTTTTTGCCTACCCTACCCGAATTCACCTGGTTGGTATGAATTTGTGGATCTCGTTCTTGAGTCTGTGCATGGTTTTAGTTGCTTGATTTATTGTGCTTGATTTTATGGTGCATGATCAGTTGATTTATGATTATTCAGGTGATTTTATATGTTTATCGATGTTAGGATTATAGTTGAATTTAATGATTTAAATATGTTCCTATGTTTAATTTGGAAAATTATCTAAAGTCAATTATTTAATTAATTTGAAATAATTGATTATGAAATTGGAATTAGGATTAATTATGTTTGAGTGTATTATTAAATAATTGAATATTTAATTACATGCTTTAGGATGTAATAAATATTTAATTTATTTAATTTGGGTTTTAATTATTAACATGTGATTAATTAGAAAATGTCATGAATTGTATTATGCTTGCATATTTTATTAAATGGTTAAATATTTAATTGCATGAATTTGTGATGCATTAAGTATTTAATTTATTTAATAAATGAATTTAAATTATAACATGTGCAAATTGGAAAAAGGAATTTGTTTTCAAAAAGATAACTAGTTTTCAAAATTCAAGTTGAAGTTGTGCATTTAAAAGATATTTTAATTAATTAATTCTATTTACTTTCAATTTTGGAATTTGAGTTGGATCAGGAGTTGTCCTATGAGTCATTTTCTGATTTGGAGTTGACCGTGAGTTAGCTTTTGAGTTGTCTTTTGGGATTGCTTGAATTTGGGAATTGAATTCCTATTAGGGGATTTTTGCATTCATTTTTGAGAGAGACAGGTTTTGGAGAAGATTTTTGGGGGAACTTGTGTGCTTGGTATTTTTGGAGATTTGTGGATTGTTGTGGCTGCATGTTGATTTGAGTTTCTCTATGCATCTGGATTGGGCACCTGGTTGCAAATTAGCTTTCAGATCTGAAGGTTGTATTTGAATTTGGAGAGAATTTAGTTCTTAGATCTATAGGGGTTTCCATTTTTTATTCTATTTCTGGCATTGGATCTGAGGTAGGTTTTGGATTTGTCTGTCAGATCTATATTCACATCTATTTATCTTTCTATGTTTGATAGTGCTCTATGTTTTCAATTTTGAAAGATCTTTGTTTATATTAGATTTGGGTATTCTGAAACCCTAGTGTAGTTGATTTCTATATTTTATTGCTACTTGTCATCGTAGTGTTACTCTGGCAAAATTTCATTGAATGATTGTTTATTGTTTTCCTACAAATTGAAATATTTAATCTGGGCAATAGTTTGACTATAGAGAATGAAATAAATTAATTCTGGTTGAAAAGAAATCATGTTTAGGAAAAAGACCCAATTCTGGTTAAAATATATTCTTTGTTAAAAATATATACTCTGCAAAATTTACATGGTTATAGTAAATTGGTTGTTTTGAGAAAGGAAAACAATTGCATTATTAAAAGGAAATCATGCTTGTAAATAATTGAGAAGAAAACAAATTGAGATAAAGACAAATTTACATGTGCATTGGGCAAGTTGTTGTGTTTTATCCTTTTCTGGAAAATATTTCCAAGACCTTTAATTTCCATTTTCAAAAATATCTATTTTATTTTAAGAAAAATGCATGGAGGAATATATATATATATATATATATATATATATATATATATATATATATATATATATATATATATATATATATATATATATATATATATATATATATATATATATATATATATATATATATATATATATATATATATATATATATATTAGTTTCTTGAAAAGTTTATTTGTTTTTAAATAAACAAAATATATTAAAAAAAATTTAAAATTTTTAAACACCTTTTTGGGTTGGCCCGTGTGCAGCCCCTTAAAGGGACTGGCGCGACAACCTCTGAGTACTGATGTGCGTAGTCCTCAAAGGATTGCATTGGTAGTACCACAGAGGGTACCACCATGGGGATCACCGATGGTGTTGGGTACGGTGCTGCGGGCCCCCCCACACCAAAGGTTTTCTATAAATTTTTAATTATTTTTTTTTATAACAGTTAGTTTATAATTATTTTGTTTTATGTTAAGAAAATTTTATTTTATGTAGAATTTATTTTAATGTTAATTTAAATTATATTATGTTATGCTCATTTGTTTTATTTTATGTTAATTTAATCAATAAATTTAGTTGATATCTTTTATTGGTTTGAATATTTATGTATATTCAATGTGTTAGATAAATTTTATGTTTAAATTATTTGTTTGTTAATTTAACAATGAATTTATATTCGATTATTAAGTTCAAAAGAATTAATAATTGTATATTAATAAATTAATACTGGTGTGTCAACTCTTTAAGGTATTATGGCTTTTTAATTGATTCAAGTATGTTGACAACTTTGTAATTTTTATGTGATCAGTTTTATATTGAAATTGGGAAAATTTTCTATTTAATTCCCAGAACGATTATAGGGAATACTCTTTAATTTGGCATTATTTTAATGTTTAAGTACCTCTTGGAAAATTTATGTGTTTCTACATGTGGATTTAAATTATGTTCTTTATGGACTCTAAATGCTTGAGTATTGGATAATAGTTTCCTTAAATGCAATTGTGTCTTCTTCGCACCTAAACTGTATTCTTGTACTTTATGGATATCAGGCATTAGAATGACCTAGGGGAAACAGAGGCAGGGATCTTTGTCAGTTGGTTTTGTTTTCAGCATTATGTATGATGTGGGTGTTTGTTTTGATTATCATCTATGTTTCAGTCTTAAGGGCTCTTGTTGATTCATTATTTGTTTATGGTATCATTGTATTCATGTTGATTTCTTGTGTTTGAAGCTGCATCTAGGATTACCTGGTTGTATACCTATTGGTTGTTTACGAGACTATGAGCCTAGGGGAGATTGAATAGGTGCATCTTAGGGGAGTGGCTTACATAGGGGTCTGGGGCTCAAAAGGGGCCAGTACTAGGGTAACCTATCATAAGTTTTTTTAATAAGTGATAACCTAATAATAATAAACTTGGGGAATAACATTAAATACAAGATTGATATTCTAGTTTCTCATGGATTATGTTGAGGGTCTGGGGTCTAGAGTGACTAGTCCAGGGTAACTCAACATGATAGACGCTTGAGGGTCTAGGGTCAAGAGGCTAGTCCAGGGTAACTCAAGTAGTCATCCATGTGATGAAACTCCCATAGCATGTAGCCTAGGTCGTCTCCTGTTTTTGTGCCTTTCACTTTATTTTTGCACCTTGAATAGAGAGCTTTTAGGATTCCTTGCTCAGTGGTTTTACCCTTGTTTGGTTTTGGATATCTGATTGGGGTTTGTGGTTATCTCCTCAGCGTGGTGGGGTAGACCTTTGTGGTTCTACACTGACGTGTGGTAGTGATTCTTTACCATTTGAGATTTGATGTCCTGGTGCCGATGCTATTGATACTTCTGTAATTGGATGCCTTCATAATTCTTCATTGTTTCTTCATTGTTGGTTTCTTATCATGTCTTCATTATTGTGATACCTAATCTAGTCTTTGTACTTTTATGATAGATGATTACTACATACCCTATAGCATGTGCAGTGGATGTCAGCTTATTTATATTTCATGGATGTCCATGAAGATTGTATTTTGATGTAAATTGTAATTTTATCATTTATGATATGGAATCTTTTGTTATCTTTCTTTAGTTATATTTTTGTTCCTAAGTAATTCTACGTCATGGAACCCTCGGGATTTGTAATCTATTTTTGGTTGTTGGTTTAATGTGAGTAAATGGTAATTGCTTCCACATTGTTATGTATCTTGTATGTTAACTCTAAAAAAAATAAAAAATGTTCACCAAACTTAGTAGCAAGTTATAGGTTAATCTCTCTTGGGTTCCCTGGCGGGGTGTTACAAGACCAAATAGCAGAGGCACCGTTAGAAGATGAACATCCTATTCAAGTAGAACTTCCAAATTTAGAGATTATCAATATTGAAGCAAAAAATGGAAGTTATATTTTGATGGCTCTTATACCCAACATGGATCAGGAGCAGTAATATTATTAATTAATCCTCAAGGATAAATGATCCCTAAATCATACAAGCTACAATTTCCATGTACAAACAATATAGCTGAGTATAAGGCACCAGTCATCAGCATCAAATTAACCTTAGAATGGAAGGTGACATAATTGCAGATATATAGAGATTCTCAATTGGTCATTAATCAGATAAATGATAAGTATCAAACCAAAGATGATAAGTTGATACCCTAAAAAACATGAGAGGATCTCAAGAAGTACTTCACATTGATCACATTTGAAAAAGTTCCAAGAGACAAGAATAAAGTAGCAAATGTTATGGACACATTAGCTTCACTTCTCCAAATGTCAAACCAAAGTGCTAGATATGAATTCTCGGTAGAAGAAGTTGGACAACCTGCATTTGAACCTTCTCATCCCCACACCATTTTCATATTATTGGAAGATAAATCACCTTGGTATGGATCCATTTAGACTTACTTGAAACACAAAAATTTACCCATGGACAAAACTTTACCATTGTATCTGACACATTGTAATGTAAAAGTCTAGATGGAATTATTTTAAGGTGTTTAGAGAAGGATGAATCAATTTTAGCCTTACAAGAAATCCAAGAAGGAATTTGTGGGTGAGATTTGAATGGGTTAACTTTACCAAAGAAACTTCTTAGGATAGGATATTATCGACCTTTTATGGAAAAGGATGCATGTCACTTTGTGAATATTTGTTATAAATGTCAATACCATGGGAACCTAATTCATGTACCAGCTCAAGAAATGTATCTGATGACTACACCTTGGCCCTTTTATCAATGGGGGTTGGATTTACTAGTGATGATTTATCCACAATCATCAAATGGTCATAAGTTCATTATTGATGCAATTGAATACTTTAGAAAATGGGTAGAAGCTATGCCATTATCCACTGCCGTGGGAAAAAAAAATTCCATGTTCATATTGAACCACATAATTTTTTTGTATGATGTACCTCAAGCAATCATAATTGATAATGATAAACATTTCAAGAACAAAGACTTGAAATAATTATGTGCAAAATTCCATGGGATACATCATTCATCTTCAATATATCACCCACAAGGTAATGAACAAGTGAAGGCTACAAATAAGAACATGGTTATGTGCAGGATCATGGTATGCCAAACTAGGCCCTTAAGTGTCAATGAAAATTCAGACAATCAAGTTTAGGCAAGTTGACATAAAAAATTAAACAAGTCATAAATATTATATCAAAAATATGTAAGAAGATAATCTATAGAAAATTGAATTTAGTTTCTAAGAAACTAGGCCTTTTTTGAAAAACAATTATTCTACATGTTGAAAATTTCAAATTTCAATGTAGTAGTGCAAAACTTTCAGGAGAAAAATAACAAGTAGGTGTATGTTTGACCACCTTAAACACAATCAAATGATAATTTTTTTTACAAGATTCTAGATATAAGTAGTAGACTCATGTAAGGATGTGACACATATTTTTTTGTAATTTATTTCCAAGTAAATAATTAATTATCATTTTTCTTCTACAACTTTTCCAGAATACAAATACTCTCATGTCTAACCATGTTAACTTAGTCTAACCTTTATCAAATTGAATTTTTTTATTATTTTTCTTGTAGTAAGAAAATCATAGAATGTGACACATATTTTGGATTTCAAAAATGTTATACAATTTGAAAGTTATAGCTATTTTTTAATAAGTCTATCAATCAGGACTAGAAAGATAACATGTAGGTGTATGTCTAACCACATTAAACAAAATCAAATGATAATATTTTTTAATAAGATTCTAGATAAAAGTATTAGACTCATGTCTGGATGAGATGTATATTTTTTTGTATTTTTTCTAAAGTAAATAATTAATTATGATTTTTCTGTTACAAATTTTCTTGAATATAAAAACTCTCATGTCTAACCACCTTAACTTAGTCTAAACTTCATCATATTGAAAGAAGTTTTTATTATTATTGTATTAGGTGAAGCATAGAATGTGATGTATTTTTCAAATTTCAAAAATGTTATATTATTTGAAAGTTATAATTATTTTTCAAGGACTCTATCAGTTAGGACTTTCTTTACACATTGCCACTTTTTGTCATACCATGATCCTACACATACCCACATCTTGAAAATATTGAAGAGAACAATGGACAATTTAGGTAGAGACTGGCATATTCAAATAAACCCTACTCTATGGGCCTATAGGACAAGTGTCAGAATGCCAATAGGAGGTACACCATTCTCATTGGTTTATGGAGCTGAAGTAGTTTTGCCTTTGGAGGTAGAAATCCCATCCTTAAGAGTTTCACTACATGGATTACTAAGTGAAGAAGAGTATAGGGTTTCTAGATTATAAGAATTGGAGTTTCTAGATGAAAGACAACAAAAAGCCTTTGAACATCTAAAAGTGTATCAGAATTGAATGTCAAGGAATTATAACAAGCACATTGACATAGGAGGGGTAAGGAGGATCCAATTAAGGATAGTCAAAATAAGTATCCAAACACCACAATGCAGAATAACACAACAAGATAATGTTTTCAAATAAATTTTCATTAACATGCCCAATTGTAACGCCTTCCAGGTTAGGGCCAAATACAATCAAATTATTTATGCAATCTCTTAGCTAGTCCAACATTAAAATAATTAGCAACTAATGGAAACACTAAGGCAAATCTGAACTTGAGTTCACAAGCCTCCAAGCAATCTCCTTATCTCCAAGCATGCAAACCACTAGCTCTACTATTACAAACTATCAAATAATAGTCTTATCTTCAAGATCTCACAAGATCCAATTCTAATATTCTCACTCACTGACTTTTTACTCCCCTAAGAACCTACCCAAACACTCCTTAAATACTAATCTTCAACCACAAGTTCGTTGGAAGAAACAATTAATTCCTAAGCAAAGTCAGCTCCTATTACAAAAAAATATTAAATGCAACAATATTTGGCTCTCAAATAGCCTTAAAAATATTTAATTCTCCATGTCAGCCTCAATATCTACATAGGAGAATACCACAAAAGCTACCAATAATAAATGCACCAAGTTAGCCAACCAAATCTCCAAGAACTCCAATTGGTAAACCAGAACTACCAAGTGCCAGAGAAACACCTAAGCACCAGTGAAACAACCAAGAATGCTAAGCAACATCAAACACCATAGACATCACCAAGAAAGCATGTCAACCGAGCACCACAAACATTGTCAAGTACAAGTTCCACCAAACACAAGAGGTTTCATCTAGTTCCTTCAGCAACTGAGCTTCCTTCAATAACTGAGACCATTGGTTAAAGTTGCAACCAAGTAACACAAAACCAAAACAACACAGCACCATGCAGATTCACTGAGTACCCTAGAATACCCTTGCATCACACATCAAACCAAGGACATTCCAAATAGGTGATCTAGTACTAAGAGAAAATAGTAAAAATCAAGTAGAAAGAGATAATAAAGGGAAATGGGAAGCAAACCCATTAGGACCATTTGTGAGTACTTCTTGTTTTTGAATGAGCACATACAAATTAGCTTATTGTGATAGAGAAGAGTTGCAAGAACCCATCAATAGTATACACCTAAAGAGATTTCACATATGAAGCAGACAAAAGGGTATAAAGAGAA
This sequence comes from Chamaecyparis obtusa, assembly GCA_027943335.1. Taxonomy (NCBI): domain Eukaryota; kingdom Viridiplantae; phylum Streptophyta; class Pinopsida; order Cupressales; family Cupressaceae; genus Chamaecyparis; species Chamaecyparis obtusa. The sequence continues at coordinate 77,194 of BSBK01003082.1, forward strand.
AGAGTATCAAAAAATAAAATGAGGAAGCATCTATTTATTGTACATAGTGAAAATTGATCCTGAAAAATTCAAAAACATTGAAAAATAGAAAAGAAGAAAAAAAATAGAAAAGTGGAAAAGATCAAAAATAGTGAAAATTGAGCATGAAGAAATCCAAAAACATTTAGAAATGATTCTCAAAAAGATGTTGTCTTGGTGAAAAGCTAGTAAATAGGCGGCTTGATGATAAATACCCCAAAAAAATTGAAAAAGAGAAAAATACAAAAAAATTAAAAAGTGAAAAAGTGCCTTGGTGAAAACCTAGAAAATAGGCACCTTGCTAGCAAAGAAAAAGATAAAAGCTTGAAAAGAGAAAAAAAATAAGAGAAAATCAATTCAATTAGTGAAAACTTGGTAAACAGGTGCCATTGAAAGTCAAGTCAGGTCTCATACCTAGTCGTCATCCTTGTAGATATTGTATTTGCCAACATTTGTATATATGGCATAATAAAACCAGAATTGCATTTGTGAATAACTAAAACTTTCATCATTGGTCTGAAAAGTGTCCAAGTCCTAGAATGCAACAACATCAAACTAGGGGAAAATCTATCCTAAAGGAAAGAAGGATTCATCAAAACAAATATCATTTGACACAAATCAATTCATCAAAACACAAGTGAAACACTTAAACAATCAAATCCTAATCCAAACTTCAAATCAAACAAATACAAACTTTTGACCCAAGATCTCACAAAGACCTTACCATTTATCATGATTAAAATGAACAATCAAATATTAAATGGATGGAACTATACTTGACATATGGACTTGAAAAACATGGAATTTTTTTTTAAGTGATTACTTGATTGATGAAATCAGATCTTTCTCAAAAATCGATGAAGTCTTGGACTAGTGAAAGTCTGAATGAGTGTCTTAAGATTAAAGTCTTAAAATATGCATCATTCACCAAAGGACATGATCATCAAACAATCATCGAGGACATGATTTAATCCAATCAGTGATAGTTTTACCATGATTTTGAAATGCAACATGGAAAGGAAAAAGGTATTCATATCATCATGGTTGAACTAGTAATGATTGTACCAATTTTTCAGTTTCCAAATTGCTCAATGATGAAAATAAGCTCCTAAATTGTGAATAGTGACAACTAGCTACATCCATATTAGATTAAATGCATTTAAGTTAATGGTTTTCTTAGCTTGAAAAATGATTTGGAAAAAGAATAAAAGAGGGGGTGGAGTAAACTAAAAATTGAAAAATGTCATCAATAGCTTATGTGATAGAATGTGTTGGAAATCAGAAACTCAAAATAAAACTTAGATTAAGGTGCATTGCATTAGATCAATTGCATTATTAAATCACATTGAGTTTTAGTTACATTCATCATATAAGTTACATTTATCATATAATTTACATTCATTTTAGGTCATCATGTAAAGTGCATTCATTTTAAATATCATTGCATTAGTTTTCATTCATTATAAGTTTCATCATTTTAGTGGCATTTATTACATCCATCACCATATTATCATTGCATTAGATTGCATTTGTTAAGTTCACATCACAAGGTTATCATTACATTGCATTAAGTTCATTTTAATATTTTAAGTTCAAACATATAAGTGTATTGAATTAAGTCATCCATTTGCATCATGCATCATTACACATCATATCATTAGGTAATTTCATTCATCATTAAAATAATTAAAATCATATAAGTGCATTAAAGCCCATTCATTTCATTTACATTTCCTTACCCATCCAGTTCATTACATTGCATTACATCATCCATAAAACCATAAAAATGCATCCATAAATATCATCGCATATCATTAAACAATTAAAGCATTAAATATCATTATAGATCATTAAGCATTAAAACCATATAATCAATGCATCCATCTAATCTATGTCATAAATAAGACATCCATTTGCATAACTAATCATAACATGTGCATTCATATCATAAACTACATCTAAAAAACATACAAGAACAAAGAATATAGAGATAAAGAATATAGAAATGCATATAGTAAATCATCTAAAAAGGAAATCCAACACATAATAACATCACATAAAGTAAATCTATCAAAGAAAATAACATCCATGGTATCATCAATGTGCATCAATCAAAGTCCAGAAACATGAAAGTATTGATCATAATGAACATCATCTGATACAAGAATAATAATGTACAATGTGTGAATAATACAAATCATAATATACAATAAAAAAATAGCTCAGCATATATAAATCAACTTCCTGAACTACCACCAGCACCATCTATCCAAGACCTCTATCGGGACCTCAGCTCGTGCTATCCTGTAACCCATGCTAACTCATGGAAGCCATAACTGTATACATCATGGCACTCAAATGAGTGAATTGTTTCCTAATCTATGATACTTCATCCGGTAATGACTGAACATCAGAGGCCTATGCTAGTTCCTGTGGTGGAGGAGCCTATGGAGGAGGAGCCTGAGAAGAAGATGGAGGATCCTATGGAGGATGAGCCTCATAAGATAATGGAAGGGAAGGAGAAGATGGAAGGTGTGAAGAAGGACAATGACCATGATGAGGATGTTTTGGAGGTTCTTGTGCATCCTAATCAACCAAAATCTATGCAACCTATGCATCAATCTTGGCTACCACCTATGGTGCAATCGACCTAAAAAATTGAAGTCTATGCTGACCCCACCTTGCCAGTCTATCATGTCAAACCTGATGTATAGCCTAGAAGGGGCCACCACATACTCAAACTTGACTAGCTCTCATATGTATACCACCTCTAATAGGAGCAGGAGAAACAACCATAAGAATAAAAAATCTATCGCCTCACCTTGCTCCACCCTCTCACCATCCTCGAGGACCCCATCTACCATGACCACCACCATTTCCTCTATCATCATCTGAGTGCTCAGCCAAATCTATAAATCTAGGAAATGGGTTCTCTAAGAGCCACTGTGCATAGTCATCTATCATGTCTACATCTACAATTGGCTTCCTCATTCCCCACGCTAGATTAGGAAGGGACAATAGCTCATCATGGATTATCTGGTACTCAATCTAAGGACCCTAAAGGAATTGTTGCACCTATACTTGTGCATATAGTGCTAGACCTTGTGGAATACCTTGAGGATGACCAACCTACCGAAGCACCTTGAAGAAGAAAAATCTCGCAATAACCAAGGGCATGCACCCTATCATCCATCTAGGCATACACATAAAGGGAATCTCTGAAGCATCCCCAACCCATGAATTGCATCCTAGATACGACCTCCACACTACTTGATTTAAATCATCAACTATATGGCGCTAGTAGTCTAGCTTGCCCAAGTGAGCGAGGATAACCATATCCTCATAAATGAATGTGAATGGTCAATCTGGATCACATTGTTGCACAACAATAGGATAAGTAATGGGAAGATAGTCCCAGGTCCATAACTATAACAAGACTACCCCTACAGACAAAGTAGCCCCATGCCTATATAGCACATCATACAACTCATGATATAGTTGTGCGAGAACACACAAACCCTAGTCGAATCTACAAGGATGCCCGATCAAGTCCTCTAGAATCTAGCCCAGTCCAACTACAAAACTGTTCCTAGGCCAATAAGGAACCAAGAATCTTCCAACCAATATGACAAGCACTGTAGGAAATATAGCAAAGGAAGGGAACTACGCCCATAAAATATTATCATCCCCAATAGTAGGGTCAGAAAACAGTTGCCTACAAATGGTGTCGTCATACACCTAATCATAGTACACTATCTCCCAATGAGTGTGGATCCTAAGAAATTTGTATATGTCCTCCGGGGTGATATTCATCTCCCCCATCAGGAAGTGGAAATTGTTATGGTTAGAGTTCCACCTATCTTCCATAGCTATCAAGAGACCTTGATTCACGTGGAATCAAGGTAAGGAAATAAAAAATGATAGACCATAGTGACCAATCAATAGATGCTCCTACCTGCTCAAGTCATTGATCATCTCAAAAGGTAATAGGAACAACCCTTAGATGGCCAACTTCTAGAGGCAAGCCTGCAGAAGATAGTTGAAACATATTAGAAATCAAAATCATTATATGTTGAATCATCACAAGTCAATTGACCAATTAAAATGAAATCAAACCACTATCAATTTTCCTAATACTATTCAAAGAGGATGAAAAGTTTATTATTACAGTCGGCCAACCAATCGGGATTGAAAAATAAAAATTCACCATCAAATGACTAGAACTAACATCAAATTAGTTGTTTCCGATAGGTCTCAACAACTAAGCCAATCGACCAATCGATGAAACCAGATAAGCAGGAAAGCTGACTAAAAGGTTCAATTTTTTTTCAAAAAAGGGTGTACGTGTTATTTAACTGATTGTATGCACTAAAACTCAAATGTGCTACTTAAAAGCTTAAATAAACAACATAAATAATTATGTGCATTGAAAAAATGTATAAGAAAAATAGAAATTTGAGTGTGCCACAAGAATCCTCGATATGTGCTACTAAAATCATTAAAAGCACAATTTAAATTGTAAGTGCTACAAGAAATCCTAAAGGCAATATCTTGACCTAGGGTACATGTTTGAATGCACAAAAAGAAGTATTGTATGTATTGTGGAAAATTGTGGATGTGCTAATACAAAGTTGAATGCGCTATTAAAATTATTGGATGCACAACTAAAAATAAAAAAGGAAATAAATAGGGTTTTCTTTCAAAAAATTCTTTTTTTTTTGGAATTAAATGCTTAAATTTGACAAAGGAGGTTTCCAGGGGTACATACCGAAGGTCCATAGCTGGTCGGGTGCTGATAAAGTCATTCTCACTTGAATATGTGCTCTCAGTAGGGAAAAACCATCATGAAACTCATAGAGGAGTCAGGGAAAAATTCAAAAGCAAGGGTGAAAATGAATACTGAAAATGACCTTTTACCCCTATATATAGCCCTTTTCACCTAGAAAGGGGCAATTTTTACTAGAAAATGAATAGGGACCCAAATTTAACACCCAATCAACAAAATCAAGGGCATTTATCATCAAGGCATCATTAATACAATATTGGAAATGAAATTGAAATTAGCACATCATTGAAAATATTCAACACAAATGATAAAAGAAAATACAACATTCTTCAACAAAATCAAATTTCATTTCATTTCATTTTTTAGGGGGCATATACTTGTATTATTAGGATCGGCATCAACTCAATCAAATCAGAGGCATAATCTTTTAACATAAAATGTTTTTCTTTTAATAAAATGGGGTATCCAAACATCAAATCAGACATCATATCAGCGATCCATCATCGAAACGAGCATCCAGAACATCAATCAATCAAAACTTCATGAGATGTAAAATCAATATCACTATTATTCATTAGGATCAAAATTAGACATCAGTTAATCAAGACTTTGCATTAGGACATCAGGACATTATTTGAACCAATGTGCTTCACCCATCGATTCATAGAGGTGCATTTGTAATCACCTAAAAATAGTGAAGATCAATTCAAGAGAGGAACTAAGGAAAAATAAAAACATTAATTGCAATCAATCCAAAATCCAATAATAATTGAAAATCAAAAGCTAATAAATTAATTTAAATCAATTAACTCAAGATAAATCATTTAATTGTGCAATTAATATAATTGGTTATATAGTTCAATTTAAATCAAATTAACCCATTCATGGGGTGCACATGGCTAACCAAATCAATTAAATTTAATTATTAAATCCCTATTTTCCCTCACCCACCACATGGGAGGAAAATGCCTCAACCAATGGGAACTAAGGATTGGGCTCACATGGATCAAGCCAAAATTGAATCTCAATCAAACATAAGGTGAGAGAATCTTGACCACTCATTTTGTCTCTTTGTCCCAAGATTTGAGGAAAAACCATTTAAATTTTCTCTAAAGGTGGAACCATGGACTTAACCTTAACCTCATCATGATTAACTCAACTCCACCCCCTATGCTTGCTAAAATCTATAAATAGAAGACCAAAATTAGGAGAAATCCATCCACACATCTGAGAATTGCATCACACCACTTGAAATTTTGAGCTAGAAAGGATATTTTAGACTTAATTGAGCATATTTTCATTTAAATAGGCTTAATTAGTTAATATCTTTATCAGTTCTCATTTTAGAGATGTAACTAATGGAGCCTTGTTGAGAGCTTACCTTTAGCATATCTAAATAGAGAGCCATAGAGTGCTCATTTGTTGCATTTGCATTTAAATAGCTCACTAATTGTGTTATTTTGTTTATTTATATTATTTATTAATAAGCTAACCCTATGAAGGTAATTTCAATAGTACACACTAATTTTAGTTGGGGAAGAGGATTCCTGAGTTGTGGAAGAGGCAGATTTGGAGGATTGGCTAGAGGTTCACACTTTGTGAATATGCAATGGTACAATTGTGGTCAATTACGCCACCCTACCTATAGATGCCCTAATAAATCATCAAGTTCAAAAGGAGAGAAGAAGACAACCTATGCACAAGAGGAAGTTAGAAGTGTTAACTCTCTAGAGGTGAATCTTTATTCAGAAAATGGGGCAAATCTTATGTTTAGGAGAGTCTTTCTCAAAGGAATGGTCAAGGAGGAACCCAAAAAAAGAAGAGCTCTATTTAGGATCAAGTCCAATATCCTTGGAAAGGTTTGCAAGTTCATCATTGACTCAGAATCTATAGACAATATAATCTCATAGGAGGGAGTCCGAAATTTAGAGCTCACTAGGATACCTCATACACACCCCTATAAAGTTACTTGGCTTAAAAAAGGGAATAATGTATTAGTAAATGAACAAGTATGGGTTGAATTTGTCATCGGTGAATATAAAGACAAAATTATATGTGATATCTTTCCAATGGATGCTTTCCACCTATTATTGGGAAGACCATGGCAATATGACTGAGATGCAGTCCATCATGGGAAGAACTTATATACCTTCAAAAAGAATGGGGTCACCTACAAGATACAAATACTTTTTGAAGAGGGAGAACCAACTTCAGGGGACAGTAATGTACTTCTCATGAGTGGTAAGGATTTCTTACATGAACTCAAGGAAGAAGAAGGTATCAGAGTAGCCATTTCTATTAAGCCTAAAGAGGAGGAAAAACCTCAATTAGCAAGTGTACCTATGGAAGTGAGGAGCCTATTGGAGAAGTTCAAATACATCATTAGTGATAGAACACTAGCCACTCGACCACCTCAAAGAGAAATTATTCACCAAATAGAATTCATACTAGGGGCATCCTTGCCTAACAAAGAAGCATACAACATGACACCAGATGAAAACAAGGATATTACAAGGCAAGATCAAGAGCTACCTGAAAAAGGGCTAATAAGAAAGAGCATAGTTCCATGTGTTGTTCTAATGGTCTTGGAATCCAATGAAGGAGGTAAATTGATATTTTTTATTGAGTCTAGGGCCATAAATATGATAACTATCAGGTATAGATTTCCTATCCCTAGAATAGAATATCTTATGGATTATCTTGGAGGGTCTAGGTACATCACTAAAATTTATCTTAAGAGTGGGTACCATCAAATTAGGATGAAAGATGGGGATGAATGGAAGGCATACTTTAAAACATAGAAGGTCTTTATGAATGGTTAGCTATGCCATGTGTTCTTACAAATGCACCTAGTACATTCATGAGGTTAATGAATGAATTGTTCAAGGGTTACATAGGAAGGTTTGTAGTGGAATACTTAGATGATATCCTCATCTTTAGTAAGACCAAATAAGAACACATGAAACACATATAAGTTGTCTTGAAAAGGTTTCATGAAGAGAAGATAGCATTAACCTATAAAAGCATGAGTTCTTGAAACAACAGCTAGTTTACCTAGTTTTTGTAGTCTCCCAAGGTGACTTAAAAATGGACCCAAGAAAGGTAGAAGCTATACTGAATTGGCCCACTCCCTAAAAATGGACTAATGTAATGAGATTTCATGGGTTGGCTCAATTTTATAGGAATTTTATAAGAGGATTCAAAGATATTTGTGCACCTATTCTCGATACTATAAATGGTGGAGTTAAAACAAAGTTTTAAGTGGTCCTATTGTCACTAAGGATTGCACCCAATTTACTAAGTGTTGAACCTAGCAATACTATGAAACATGGGACTATTCTCAGGCTATGGATAACCTATCCAAGAATATATCTTTGGATTAAGGGCTGGCTTCCCTTTGGATCACTTGAAACTTATCTAATTTGGAGGGAAAAGGTAGAGAAACTACATGAAATTAAACAACTGCAACTAAGATGAACTAAAGGTGATCCACCAAATTTTGAAGAGAAACCACAATTGAGAACAAGCTTAATCCAATATAAAAACAAATCTAACTAATAACTCAATCCAACTTTCTCAACTCCTAGTGAAACAAGGTACTTAGAATGTAGAAAAGGAAGAAAACTTCACAAATCTAATACTCTTGATTGCACACAAATCACACTACTGAATAAAGATAAATCCCTGAACACTAACTTGAATTCAAAATGTAGATTAAGGATATAGAAACATCACAATAATCTAGCATATGGATTCAAAAGAAAACCCATAATTATAGGAGGATAAGAAGGATCAATTTTATTGCAAAAAAGAAACAAGTACAATTGTGTCTCTCAGAGCTACAACACTCATGTTAGAGAGAAAGAATGAAGAGCTAACCTCAATCACCAAAAGTGAGAGGTATATAAAATGAAACTAGGAATCTGCATTCAAACTCCACTACCTCCTAAGAATAGTAAAGTAAAAAAATGGACCCATGAGGTTGCATCATGGTTCAAATGCGAGATTCCCAAATTCCTAGGGGCGAAGAAAGTGGGACCTGAAAATGGATAGTCAAACCAAGACCGCTCTATCCACTAATTCATGTCTATAACTGATAATCTGAAAATGGTTTATAAAAACACCACTTGTTGATATCTTACAATAAGGAATGAACCATGACTTAGCATTAAAACCTATCCCACTATGACAAAAGTGGATCTAAAAGTTTTAAATGATTTCAAACCAAAAAATGGGGAAACACATTTAAAAAAACAATTATATTTCTAAAGACCCACCTATGCCATAAAAAAAAAGATCTAAACCCTAAGTCAAACAAAAGGCTCTCAACCCAATTAAGGCAAAAGCACATTTGATGACCTATGCTAATTAAAAAACAAAACAATACATAGCATAAAGCTTTAAGGATTTAGAATACCACCAAAAACCCACCAAGTCTAAGAACATAGAAAAAGATGCCAAAGAATCTTGACCCTAAAAGGGGAGAAGGAAGGAAAATAATGATCATAATTCAAAAAAACCCCTATGCCACTAACACTGCAAACCCCTTCATCTAGCATATGGCAAGTTTCCATCTCCATTGGAACTCCACTATAGCTTGAAATTATAAATAGCAGCCCCAAGCTCTCGATATTGTGTTATTGAGGTAAGCACTAGTTGATCTTTTCATTTTGAACATTCATCTTGAGGCCACTATTGTTTCATGGCTGTCATTTTCACATTGTTTCTCTACATTCTCTGCATTATAATTTCTTGATATTGTTCTATGTATTGTGTTCAATAATGCATCCACATTCATGCTTTCATGTTTGAATGCCTCTATACATTTGTGATGCATCTCGTCCTCTATAGGTTTTGGAGAGCATATATGAATGATGGCAATCTTATTTCTGCATTTAATTTCTTTACATAGTGACATCTCTGTATTCTTTCATAATAGTGGACTAATGCTAATTCACTTTCAAGGAAAACATGTTTATCTATTTGTTATTTTGCACATGAATACTCTGCATTGATATCACTATTTCCTGTGTATTCGATGCCACTGAGTGTGGCCTTCAAAACCCTAGATCATTATTACATAGTCTCCTACTAGATGTGCAGGCCCACGGGCTAAGGCATGGTTTGTATTTTATTTGATGCTCTCAGGGCTGTTACTACTCACTGGCATCAAATACATCTTATGAGCCTGAGCCTATTGTTATGGATTTTTTAGTATCTTTGTTATATGGGGTAGTTAGGGATTTACTGCTCCATGCCAACATAATTTCTTTAAGTCACCAAGCTTGGGCATGTGTTTGTGATAATAGCATGCGGTATTTGATCCACTAGCATGCTTGATTCAACTATATCTCGAGGGTGTTGTGCATTCACACCTACTTCCATGAGCTTGAGACAAACTAGGGCATGACACATTTGATTGTGTTTACTAGTTTCATGTAATGTATGTTGGACCTGCTATTTGTTGTCATTCATTGAGAGGCCCTGTGACCCACGGGTAGGACACTACTATGTCTATTGATCCCAATATAGCCCATGAGAAACATGGCTAGGGCATCATGTTTTTGAATCACCATTTTCATTCACCTTTGTTTATATTGTTGAAGCATGTGTTAGATGCTAAGTGGCCCAAGCATGCTAGGACATGATGCTCCTATGCTTGAAGCCACTATTGATTTCCTCTCTTCACAACACAGGCCTGGGCATATTGTCTAATCCCCTCTGGTATTTTCAAGGGCACGACAGATGACAATCCTATGTTATTCATTTTGTTACCATGCTTCATCTTCCATGTGGCCCTTGAACCACACTATGGCTTACTGTTATGCTGGTGATGCTAGCTTGATTCATTTCATGGAAGAGTGAGTGGTTTCCATTGTGTCAACTTGATAATATGATGCTTGGGTGCTTAAAACCCGTGAGCCTCTATTTTGATGTTTGTTGATTTTATGAGATCCTAGGTACTCATTGGCTTCATTGTTATGGCAATATGTCTATTGTCATTGACAATTGGTGCTCTTGATTGGGGTTTGAAATTGTGAGTCCCTCTCTATGATACACACTACTTTTATATATTTCTTCATGCTATGAACCGTGACCATTATGAAGCCAGAGTGTTTTGCACTTATTGATTTGAGATCACTGTTACATTGAAATTGAAACTAACCACTGATAATGTCTTGAGGGCATATATTCATATGATTTCTTGCATATTTAGTGGCATGCTCTTTACTTATTATGATCATCTCCATACTAGGAGGGCATATGTATTTGCTCAATCAAGCTCACTACTCCATATGATGGCATGCACATTGTGTTATTGTTAAAACAACTGTAGACCCTAGCTTTGGTTCATCAAATAGATTTAACATGTTTCTATCAGAGCACTAATGTATTGAATGTATATTATGATAGTTTCATGTTGCAGTGTACCCTTCCGTAGTAAATAGACTTTGTATTCCCAATTCTCTTTTTTGACAGTGATCACTATGCTTAATGAGATATTTCTAATATTATATGCTTATCCTCATGGCACACTACTGTTCTATCCACTAAAAACCCTCTTGTATTCGGTCTATGATGCAGCTCTACATGTGTTCATTATATGATGTACCACCTTGAGACTGCCAATGTTCTATTTTGAGTATATTTCATGCCATCTAAGAATGATATTGTGCAGATTCTATTATTTACTTCTTTTTTTGATATTGATATGATGCACCCTGCAAACTCTACTCTGCATTCTGGTTGATCATGCTTCATGGATCCTCATTGATGCTGCTTCATCTAGATGTACCTTTATTTGTACAATGTGTGCTCTTGGCCCTTGATACGATCATCGACAGAAAACTAGAGGTTTTTCTATCATGATCTACATCAAGGGCCTAGATCACTCATTGAATTCATTGTTGGATCAGTTCCTCCTATATCTACACGTGAAACAAACATGTCAGTGAAAACATGGTGTCTCTTTTTTTCTTGGAGCCTTATGCACATGCCCTGAGCACAACCTTTATTAGAGGTGCATGGCTGAGTGTATATAAGCATTCTATAGATATTGTGATACTAGCCATTACATAGATCTATTGGATCTAACCCATCTCCCCTCACTTCTTCTTGCAGGTTCTAGATCTTAGGAGCTCACTCGACAGGACCAGATTCAGACATCAAAACTAGGCAATGTCTAGTACCCCAGTATTAATTATTTCTTTATGTATATCTATACTCATCAATTCAATTTTGGTAATGGTTATGCTCACAGCCTATGTGAGCTTAGATAGATGCTCTTCCTTTCATTTCTTTCTCCTTTGTATAGTATACATGTCTGCATGTGTAGCTTTAGATGTAGTTCATTTCCTTTACTTTACTTTCATGTACTTTGCAATGAAATGAACACAAACTTAAAGATCACCTAATAAAACAAACTAGGTTATTGTAGCATCACTTAGTAATTAGGTCTTCAATCTAGGAATGAACAAAAATATGGCAACATTCTAGCGACCTCTTTGGAGTGCTTGCCTGCTAAGCATCCTGACCAGCTGCCTTAAAGATCCATTGGGCACAAAGTCATATAAGCTTGAAATTAAAATTAGTTTCTTTCGAATAACCAATCCTTCTCAATAAAATTGCTAACTGCTAGAGACAACCTCTCTTTCTTATTACTACCCACACCAAACTGAAAGCAAACTCAAAGAAACCAAACTGAAAACAACTTGCACTACGCACTTAGGGAACACAAAAAGCTAGAAACTTCTAACTTACTAATGTACAAGGTAGAATAGACCTTAGAAGCAAGCCTTGAGGTGAATCCCATTCACTAGAATGGGCAACTCGTCTCCATCCATACTAGCTAGCTAAAAATCATTATGGGCTTTGCATCCAATCACCATGAAAGGCCCACTCCATATGGCATCAAATTTAGTATGCCTCCCTGGTTTGTATTTTGCTTCATCCCACTTGAGGACAAGATCTCCCTCTTTGAAAAAATTGGGTATGGCTTTCTTATCAAAGATCCTTTTCATCTGAGCATAATGATCTTCCAGGTTTTCTAGTGCTAGCTTTCTTGTTTCTTCAAGCTCAAATAGCTCAGCAAGCCTGACTTGCATAGCATCTTCTTCCATAAGATCAATTTATTTGATTAAGCTCAAGGTAGGTAGCTCAGTAGACAAAGGAATCCTAGCTTCTTTTCCATATACAAGTGTATAGGGTGAGTTTCTTGTAGACCTCTTAGGTGTTATTCTATCTGCCCATAGGGCCAACTTCAACTTGTTGTGCCAGTCCCTCTCATTCCCTTCTATGGTTCTTTTGATGATTCTCACCAAGTTCTTATTTGTCAATTCTACTTGACCATTACCCTGAGGGTAATAGTTAGAAGAGGTACTCAGGATGATATTGTATTTGAGTGCCCACTCTGAAATTCTAGTTCCCAAGAATGCCATAGCATTGTCTGAAATGATAGAATCTGGAGAACCAAATCTAGACACAATGTCTTGATAGAAGTTTAGGACAGAGGTCTTATTTGCTTCCTTCAGTGCTATAGCCTCTGTCAACTTGGTAAAATAGTTTGTATCAACAAATATCCATTTGTGTCTAGCACTAGATGAGGGGTTGATAGGTCCAATAAAATCTAATCCCCATTTTGAGAAAGGCTGCTCAACCTTGATGGGATGAAGAGGGAGGGCTACTAACCTTTGTTTTCTAGCAAAAAAAGCACAATTCTTACACTTTCTTACCCAATTGAATGCATCTTTGTATAAGCTAGGCCAATAGTACCTAGCTTTCATCACTTTTAGAGCAGTGGTTCTGGTAGCAAAGTGCCCAGAAGAACCTCCATCATGAAACTCCTCCAGTATCTTATACACTTGGCTAGTTTCAACACATCTGAATAGGACACCACTATGATCCTTTCTATACAAAATGTCATCAATAATGACAAATGGGATAGCTTGGAGTCTAAAGTACCTTTTTTTACTCCTTTCCAAGCCTTGAGGGCACTGACTAGTTGAGAGGTAATGTCTCATTTCTATTGTCCATCTTGTGCTCTGCTCTGCATTCTAGTTCATTAGGACAACCTTCTCCTCCTAGTTTGAGTTTGTTATTCCTTCATTTAGCTGCTCACACAACCCCTTTCCTCTAACCAGCTTGGTCACTTTAATCTGAATGTCATACTCCATGACTTTGGTGACCCAACCAGCCCTCTTATGGTTCAGGTCCTTGTTCAACAAGAAATATTTTATGCAAGGGTGGGCAAGCATCAAGTGCACTATGTTATTGGATAACAAGTGCCTAAAATTTTTCAAACTCCTCACAACTACTAGGACATGCTTTTCTATCAGAATATAGTTAAGTTTATAACCATCTAGACCTTGACTATAGAAAGCTACTGGTTGTTCTTGCTTCTCACCATTTTGCTAGACCAACATGGTAGAGATACTATCAGTTTCCTCAAAAGCATATAGAATGAAGTCTTTAGAAAATTTAGGGTTTATCAGAGTAGGAGCAGAGGCAATTGTTTCTTTGACTTCCTCAAAACACCTTTTTCCTTCATTTGTCCAATGAAAGGTTGAATTCTTCTTCAGCATCTGGGTCATAGGCTTAAGTAGAGCTGCAACATTTGGAATGAACCTTCTCAAGAAGTTGATTCTTCTAAGGAAACTCTGTAGTCCCTTCTTGTGAGCTGGCAGGGGTAGTGCCATGATGGCCTTTATCCTCTCAGGATCAATGGTTGTCCCTTGTTTAGAAATAACGTGCCCCAATAATTTTCCTTCATGGACAACAAAAATGCACTTCTTAGGATTTAGTGAAACTCCAAACTCTCTGCACCTCTCAAAAATCTACTTCAGATGAACCAAGTGATCCTTAGTGTCTTTTGAAAAGACAATTATGTCATCTAAGTAGACTAGAATGAACTTGTTCATTAAACTAGCAAATTCCATCTCCATGGCTTTTTGAAATGTAGCACTAGTGTTAGACAACCCAAAAGGCATCTTCTTGTATGTCATGGTGCCCCATTTCGTGGCGAATGTTGGTTTATATTGATCTTCCTCCTTAACCAAGACCTGGTTATAACTAGAAGCCATCTAATAGAGAAAATCTTTTAGACCCTGAGACATACTATAGAATTTGTTCCATGGATGGAAATGGGTGATGGTCTTTGAGTGAGGCTCTGTTAAGATCTTTGAAATCCACACACAACCAGATTTCACCATTCTTCTTCCTAACTGGTACTAGATTGGAAACCCAAGAGGTGTATTTAATGGGAAAAATAATATTGGCCTCAATCATTTTCATCAATTCTATTTTCATCAAGACTTCCAGCTTAGGATTGATGGGCCTTTGTGTCCATCTTACTAGTTTGGCATGGGGCTCTAGCTCAATGGTGTTTTGGGCTAAGTGAGGATCAAATCCTTTCAAATCATAGTATTCCCATGAAAAAACATCACTAAATTATTGACATAATGAAATGAAAGCCTTCTTTTCTGGCTATGTGTATACCTTTCCAAGCTTAAGGAATTTGTCCTTGAGAACCTCCATGAACTGGTAGTGCTCTTCTTTGACTGTCATACTAGCCTTATCTCCTCTGAGCTAATCATCAGAGTTAAATATGGACTCAAGTGTGGCCAGTCCCTTAGGAAGCTTATTAATTTTCAACTGTAGCATCTGGTCACCATACTAGTGAGCATGTTTGCTATGGTTAACTCTGGAGAATTTTGCTTCTTCTATCAAAAAATTAAAAATATGTTCATCATTTTCAAAAACTTTCTAGCTCACTTGATTTTCTGGTATGGATGGTCTTACTAGAATCTTTACATGCTGAGAGTTAGGACTTGTGACCTCTTTTGGAATATCATATTCTTCTCCCATGGTAGCCATCTTGTCTACCTACTCGTTCTGATTTCTTGGGACAACAACCAGGTTAAAAGCATGAAACCTTTTATTAAATCCCAAAATCTATGTTTGTACATCTTAAGTGTATCATTCTTTGTGAGATTAGTGCCACAAATTTGATTGACCGCTAATTCACTATCACCTACCACTTTTAGGCATTTGATCCCCCTTTTTCTAGCCCATTCTAAACCATGAATCAATGCTTCATACTCTATTGTATTGTTAGTATAACTGAAAGAAAAATGAACTATAGTGTAATACTTTTTCCCTTCTGGAGAAATTAGGATAGCTCCTCCTCCTAAGCCAACTTTTCTTCTAGCACCATCAAAGAACAACTACCATAAATTATCACTCTGATCTCTAGAGTGCTTATCTTCCTTCTTCATCAAATATGGAATCATAGCACCCTCTTCATGAATGATATACATTCCAATACCAGAAATCTCCATGTTTCTAAAAGGGTCATCCACTTCTAATTCTCTTTTAGCCCACTCATCTAGGGCAATATTAGGAATCTTTCCAATAGGGGTCCTAGGCTTAGAATCACTTGGGTCTTATTCATGATACATCAAATTGGCATTTATAGGATTTGGGGTATATGGTTCAGAATGGCTTTTTGCAAAAGCTTCAGACTCGATTCTAACTCTAGTCCTGTATTTGGTTCTGAAGTATAGATGAGACTAATCAATTGAGAGACATCCCCCCAACCTAGTAGTGAACTCTCTACTTAGACAAATAGAAAAATTTGGAGGAAAATCTATGACATAGACATCTTGGGGAATGGAGAAATTAGGACTTTCATGTAGGGTGAGGTTCAGGTCTTTAATAACTCCCAAGGTACTAACTAATGACCCATCCAATTGAACAATAGGCCTATCTATTGGCTCATAAGATAATCCTAGTAGATTTGTTAACTACTTAGAAATCATAGAACTACTTGCTCCTAAGTCTATCATATAGTTATGAACCAGGTAATCTCCAACAATAAGAGTTACATAGAAAGGAGGAGGTTTAACCTATGGGGAAATGATGGGTTGTGAGTTGGTCTCTTCTTTTTCCTTCTCCTTTTAAGGTGTTTAGCCACCAGGACCCTAGGCTATTCCAAAACAACCTCTTGATTTGGTGAAATCTTAGCCAACTCGCTAAGTATTAACTCCTTTTGACCAGGGATTGCCAGGGTGTCCATTAAAGGCACATTGATAGAGTTCTTCTTTATCTGCTCTATAATATTAAAAGATCCCAAACTTACTTTAGTCTATCCTTTTGGTGTAGCAACCTCTGTTTGTGTAGACACCAACTGTGCAGCTGCCTTGATTGGTTCTTTAGCCTCCTTTGGCTGGTTTAGAACTCGAGTTTGAACTGCTTTGGGTTGTGGATTCACAATAGGAGCTTTCTGACTAGTAGAGGCCACTTGTTCAACCTCCATAGCCTTCTTTTTAGACCTTGTGTTGGCTGCAACTAGGATATAGTTTGGGTTATCACTTGGTAAAAAGTTCACCCCACAAAAATCTTCTTTCTGAAAATTCATCAAAGCCACCTCAGGAGTCTGTAACTCATTCAGGGTAATAGCTGGGCATTGTTGAACTTTTGGCTCCTAAACCATCTCCTGTGGCATCATCACATTGTTCTACACCATGAGGGCCTAAGCATAGCCATTAGGACACATTCCTTGGATATGTTGCTGATTGCAAGGGCACCCCCATTTGTAATCTTGTGCCATATTATTTTGAGCTATAGGAACCAACTCTCTAGAAGTACTAGGAGTGTTTGGATTATAAGGCTAGCTAGCTTTTTTATTATAATTTCTTGCTTGACTTTTCTAGCCTTGTTGGTATTGAGGCCTATTATATTGGTAATGATTTTGATAGGGCTACTGGTAGGGTTGTTGGTAAGATTGTTGGAGAGGTTGTTGGTAGGGTTGTTGGAGAGCCTGAGATTGAAGTTTCTTTATAGTAACCAACTCATTAGAAAAAGTATGTAGGGCCTTTTTGATCTCATCTAGATCCTGAGATTGATTCACAATTGGGTTAATAGCTTGTTGAGGAGGATCTAGGAGGGGTGGAATAGATGCTAGAGATGGAATTGCTTCAAGGAAAGGATGAAGCTCTAGAAAAATAGGCATTGGGGGCCTTGGGGCTATCTTTCTAGCTTGGATTAGACTATTTTCAGCCCTTATGGCAAGATCATATGCTACTGGAAGATTATTTCCACCCATTGACTGGATCATAATAGAGATATCACTATTAAGGGCTCTTAGATAATATAAGAAAGCATGCTAGCTTGAAGGTCTAGCTGTAGCTAGTATTCTATTCCATGTTCTTTGAAATCTAAAATTGAAATCCATCATGTACTCTTGAGGTGCTCTTTTGATAGTGGTCAAATGCTCAACTAATGAGAGATGATCTGATTTATCCTCAAATTGATTGGTTAAGGCTTGACCCAACCCATCCCAATCAGCTATGGAACCAACTGCTAAGCCTCTAAACCATTGCAATGCTTTTCCTTTGAGGGAAGCTTCCAAAAACCTCATAGCCACATTATCCTAGGTTATATTATGAAGGGTGCAAAGGGATGCTACATCTCTTACATGCTCAATGGTTGAGGTCTGATCCTCTCCTATAAAAATATGCAAACTTTTAAGGGCTGATATAGGTATGTCATTATACTATTGCATATTCAAGGGGATGCCTTGATCAAAGGCTACAAAAGGAACTTGTCTGGCCATTGGAGGATTAAGGGGATCTTGATTTGCTAGTGCTACTTGCATTGGCTGGATTTTGAGATTGGTTGCAAGAATGCAAATGGGACTAGGAGTAGAACTAGGAGTAGGATTTTCATATTTTGATGCAATATTTTGGGATTCTTTAGGCCTTTTTTTGATAAATGGTAGCTCCGTATACACAAAAGGATTCTTACTCTACCTGGTTGGGATCCCACTCATAAGCTTATATATTGATCTACATAAAACACCATTAGAGTCACCAGGTATGAATTCAAAACATTGTCACTACTCATACCACACAATAACTTTCATAAATCTTTCTAGAAATTTGACTCGCTAAGTCTTCTGTCCCAATGGGCATGCCAAAAATTGTTGTCACTAAGGATTGCACCCAATTTGCTAAGTGTTGAACCCAACAATCCTATGAAACATGGGACTATTCTTAGGCTATGGGTAACCTATTTGAGAATAGACCTCTGGATTAAGGGCCGACTTCCCTTTGGATCACTTGAAACTTATCTAATTTGGAGGGAAAAGGGAGAGAAACTAAATGAAATTAAACAATTGCAACTCAGATGAACTAAAGGTGATCCACCAAATTTTGAAGTGAAACCAAAATTGAGAACAAGCTTACTTCAACAACAAAACAAATCTAACTCACAACTCAATCCCACTTTCTCAACTCCTAGTGAAACAAAGTACTTAGAATGCAGAAAAGGAAGAAAAATTCACAAAGTTGATATTCTTGATTGCACACAAATCACACTACTGAATCAAGATAAATCCCTAAACACTAACTTTAATTCAAAATGCAAATTAAGGATATAAAAACATCATAATAATCTATCATATGGCTTCAAAAGCAAACCCAAAATTATAGGAGGACAAGAAGGATCAATTTTATTACTGAAAAGAAACAAGTACAGTTGTGTCTCTTAGAGCTACAACACTCATGTTAGAGACAAAGAATGAAGAGATAACCTCAATCACCAAAAGTGAGAGGTATATAAACTAAAACTAGAAATTTTCATTCAAACTCCACTACCTCCTAAGAACAGTAAAGTTAGAAAATGGACCCATGAGGCTGCATCATGGTTTGAATGCTAGATTCCTAGATTCCTAGGTGAGGAAAGTGGGACCTAAAAATGGATAGTCAAACCGAGACCACTCTATCCACTAAGTCATGTCTATAACTAATAATCTGAAAATGGTTTATAAAAACACCACTTGTCGATATCTTACAATAAGGAATGAACCATGACTTAGCATTAAAACCTATCCCACTATGACAAAAGTGGATCTAAAAGTTTTAAATGATTTCAACCCAAAAATGGGGAAACACATTTTAAAAAAACAATTATATTTCTAAAGACCCACCTATGCCATAAAAAAAAGATCTAAACCCTAAGTCAAACAAAAGGCTATCAACACAATTAAGGGGAAAGCACATTTAATGACCCCTAGTAATTAAAAAATAATAATACATAGCATAAAGCTTAAAGGATTTAGAATCCCACCAAAAACCCACCAAGTCTAAGAACATAGCAAAACATGCCAAAGAATCTTGACCCTAAAAGGGGAGAAGGAAGGAAAATAATGATCATAATTCAAAAAAAACCCAATGTCGCTGACATTGCAGACCCCTTCATCTAACATATGGAAAGTTTCCATCTCCACTGGAACTCCACTATAGCTTGGAATCAGAAACAGTAGCCCAGAGCTCTCAACATTGTGTTATCGAGGTAAGCACTGGTTGATCTTTTCATTTTGAACATTCATCTTGAGGCCAGTGTCATTTCATGGCTTTCGATATCACATTGTTTCTCTACATTCTCTGCATTATAATTTCTTGATATTGTTCTATGTATTGTGTTCAATAATGCACCGGCATTCATGCTTTCATGTCTAAATGCCTCTATACATTTGTGATGCATCTCATCCTCTGTAGGTTTTTGAGAGCATATATGAATGATGGCAATCTTATTTCTGCATTTAATTTCCTTAGATAGTGACATCTCTATATTCTTTCATAACAGTGGGCTGATGCTAATTCACTTTTGAGGGCAACATGTTTATCTATTTATTATTTTGCACATTAATACTCTGCATTGATATCATTGTTTCCTATGTATTCGATGCTAGTGAGTGTGGCCTTCAAAACCCTATATCATTATTACATAGTCTCCTACTAGATGTGCAGGCCCACGGGCTAAGGCATGGTTTGTATTTTATTTGATGCTCTCGGGACTGTTACTACTCACTCACATTGAATATGAGCCTGAGCCTATTGTTATGGATTTTGTAGCATCTGTGTTATATGGGGTATTTAGGGATTTACTACTCCATGCCAACATAATGGCTTTGAGTCACCAAGCTTGGGCACATGTTTGTGATAATAGCATGCAGTATTTGATCCACCGGCATGGTTGATTCAACTATATCTTGAGGGTGTAGTGCATTTGCACCTACTAGCATGAGCTCAAGACAAACAAAGGCATGACACATTTGATTTTGTTTTCTCATTTCATGTAATGTATGTTGGACCTTCTATTTGTTGTCATTCATTGAGAGGCCACATGACCCGCGGGTAGGGCACTACTTTGTCTATTGATCCCAATATAGTCTATGAGCAACATGGCTAGGGCATCATGTTTTTGAATCACCAATGTCATTCACCTTTGTTTATATTGTTGAAGCATGTGTTAGATGCTAAGTGGCCCAAGCATACTAGGACATGATGCTCCTATGCTTGAAGTCGCTGTTGATTTCCTCTCTTCACAGCATGGGCCTAGGCATATTGTCTAACCCCCTTTGGTATTTTTGAGGGCATGATAGATGACATTGCTATGTTATTTATTTTGTTACCAAGCTTCATCTTCCATGTGGCCCGTGAACAACATTATGGCTTACTATTATGCTAGCGATGCCAGCTTGATTCATTTCATGGTAGAGTGAGTGGTTTCCACTGTGTCAACTTGATAATATGATGCTTGGGTGCTTAATACCTATGAGCCTCTATTTTGATTTTTGTTGATTTTCTAAGATCCTAGGTACACATTGGCTTCACTATTATGGAAATATGTCTATTGTCATCAACAATTGGTGCTCTCAATTGGGGTTTGAAACCATGAGTCCCTCTCTATGATACACACTACTTGTATATATTTATTCATGCTATGAACCGTGACCATTATGAAGCTAGAGTATGTTGCACTTATCAATTTGAGGTCAATGTTACATTGAAATTGAAACTAACCACTGATAATGTCTTGAGGGCATATATTCATATGATTTCTTGGATATTTAGTGGCATGCTCTTTACTTATTGTGATCATCTTCATACTAGGAGGGCATATGTATTTTCTCAATCAAGCTCACTACTCCATATGATGGCATGCATATTATGTTATTGTTAAAACAACTATAGACCATGGCTTTGGTTCATCAAATGGATTTAACATGTTTCTGTCATAGCACTAATGTATTGAATGCATATTGTGATACTTTCGTGCTACAGTGTACCCTTCCTTAGTAAATAGAATTTGTATTCCCACTTCTCTATTTTGACAATGATCACTGTGCTTAATGAGATTTATCTAATATTATATGCTTATCCTTATGGCACACTACCATTGTATCCATTGAAAACCCTCTTGTATTCGGTCTATGATGCAGCTCTACATGTGTTCATTGTATGATGTACCACTTTGAGACTGCCAATGTTCTATTTTGAGTATATTTCATGCCATCTGAGAATGATATTATGTAGATTTGAGTATTTACTTCTTTGGTTGATATTGATATGATGCACCTTGCAAAATCTCCTCTACATTCTAGTTGACCATGCTTCTTTGATCCCCATTGATGTTGCTTCATCTAGATGTACCTTGCTTTGTACAATGTGTGCTCTTGGCCCTTGATGCGATCATCAACAAAAAACCTGAGGTTTTTCTATCATGATCCACATCAAGGGCCTAGATCATTCATTGAATTCATTGTTGGATTAGTTCCTCATGTATCTGCACATGAAACAAACACGTCAATGAAAACATGGTGTCTCTTTTGTTCCTGGAGCCTTATGCACATGCCCTGAGCACAACCTTTAATAGAGGTGCATGGCTGAGTGTATATATGCATTCTATAGATATTGTGATACCATCCATTGCATAGATCTATTGGATCTAACCCATCTCCCCTCACTTCTTCTTCCAGGTTCTAGATCTCAGGAGCTCACTGAATAGGTCCAGATTCAGACATCAAAACTAGGCAATGTCTGGTACCCCAGTATTAATTATTTCTTTATGTATATCTATACTCATTCATTCAATTCTAGTAATATCTATGCTCATGATCTGTGTGAGCTTAGATAGATGCTCTTCCTTTCAGTTATTTCTCCTTTGTATAGTATACATGTCTACATGTGTAGCTTTAGATGTAGTTCATTTCCTTTACTTTACTTTCATGTACTTTGTAGTGAAATGAACACAAACTTAAAGAAGATCACCCAATAACACAAACTAGGTTATTGTAGCATCACTTAGTAATTAGGTCTTCAATCTAGGAATGAACAAAAATATGGCAACAGGTCCAAGGAAGGTAACTAAGGATTTGAAAAACTAAAGAAAAGGGTGGTTACAAAACTCATGCTAGCATTTCCAAGTTCTAATAAGTCTTTTATTCTTGAATGTGATATAAGAAACACAACTATGGGAGCAATCCTTAACCAAGAAGGGATACTGGTTGTATTTTTCTATGAAAGGTTGAAATAAGATAAATCAAGGTATTCTTCCTACATTTTAGAACTTTATGAATTGATTCAAGTCATTAAGAAGTGGAGGCACTATCATTTGCCCAAGGATTGTGTAGTCTATACTGATAATCAATCTCTAAGCTACATCAATACAGAAGAGAAGTTAATTCATAGGCACATAAAGTGGATGGGGTTTTTCCAAGACTATACCTTCACTATCAAACATAAAAAGGGCTTAAACAATAAATTAGAAATACAGTTAGTCGTATGTTGCTAATTGTCAAAGAGATTCAATTCCAAAATATTAGCATATAAGGGTTCAAAGATATCTACAAGGTTGATGAAAACTTTTTGAAAGCATATAAGTTATGTGTTGAGTTTGAGAATCACTTTCATACTAAATTTGTAGAATGGCTTACCATTTTAGGGTAACTGGTTGTGTATACCCAAGGGGTCTATTAGGGAGAACCTCATACAAGAAAAGAAAAATGGAAGCCTTAGTTGGAATTTGAGTTTGAACAAGACATTGGACCTCATGCAAAAATTGTATTATTGGCCTAAGATGCCAAAAGATGTCAGGAGGTATGTGAAGCAATGTGTAGTTTGTCAAAAAGCTAAGGGAAAATCTTCTAATTCAAGGTTGTAAAAGCCTTTACCAATTTTAACCAGACCATTGGAGTGTCTTAGCATGGATTTTATAGTGGGCTTGCCAAGGAAATTCATTGGGTTTGACAATATTTTGTAGTCGTGGATAGATTTGGTAAAATGATCCACTTTATTCATTGCAAAACAACTCATGATTCCAACTATTAATATGATTTAGAACAATAGAGAGGGGGGGTAAATTAGTTGTTCTTAGGTCTTGATGTATAAAACAATCTCATAAACTTATCCTCAAATCAGATCCAAAACCAAAACAAACTCGGTCATCGCTGATTCAATAATAGAAACATCTAACAATGTAGTCCACTACCTAGTTGTAACTTAGCTTGTAAAGTATAGTAATGTTCAGATCTAAACATACACACAAGTAATAACACCAAGATTTATAGTGGAAACCCAATTTGGGAAAAACCACTTTGCAACATGCTACTATTATTTTAACTCTTTTGAAGTGAGCTCGGTAAAAAGCCAACCCTATCAAAGGTTACAATACACACTGTCAAATGTGACCCGTTTAAAGGATTTTAATCACCCTATTAAAAGTGAGCCTAGTCATAAGACTTACATACACTCCATTAGAATGCAACCTTGTTCAAAGGATTTAACATATGAATGTTAGGTCAACCTCTATTAAAAGAATTTTGACTATTACAATGGTTAGAAAGTAGCAACAGTATTATCTAAAAAATATACAACTCACTTTGAAAATATCAGATTTGATTCTATACACTAATGTTGGTTTACTGACTTTGAAACTTTACCATTTCCATCTCTCATTTTCTCAGAACTTTTCTTCAAGCAATCACCACCATTCTCCTTCAGCCTTTTATGCTTATTCAGTCAATAAAACTTTTCCCTTCCAGCATTCTCTGTTCAGCATGTACATTCATATCACAATGTTCAGGTTCCCTTATATTTTCATCAATTAGGTTAACTCATCATTTTTTTCTCAATCTCATTCGTAGATCTTAGGGTTAGGTCAAATTCGTTGAATCTACCCACTTTATGTTCTTCGGCTCCTTTTCTAGAATCATCTCAAATCTCTTAAAGATTTACAATAAAACATTTTACAATGTATTTAATGCTTCCAAAAAATCAATAAATAAAGTCAACACATTTTACATAATCCAAGAATTCAATAATGTCGGCTCCAAAATTAAATTTTCTTCAAATATAAAATTGTCGATGCTTGGTCAATACTAAAATTGTTTCCTTGACAATTTATTGATGCTCGGTCGACACTATAATTTTGCCCAGCATATACTAACTCGGTTGACACTAACATCACTCAGCTTAAACAAGATTTTTCCATTCTTTGCTTAGTTAAGCCTACCAGTTTAGTCTCCAGTCTTACTAAGATAAACAATACATTATCTCATCATAGTGCAACATAGTCAAGTACACTTTGTAGTATCAAGATAACTCAACCTTTCCCTAGGTGCTATTGTTACCAACCTTTCTTATCCCCTTAGCAACACTCAAATAGATATAGTACTTTCCTAAGTAGCAACAGTCTTACCAATTAAGGTTTGACATCAATGACAATACAATAATTATTTCAATTTAGTTTCCAACAATCTCCTTCTTTGGCATTGATAGAAACACCATATGATATCACCTGAATAACACATCGATTACCAAGCAATCCAAAAATCTTATCTATCCATCAGAAAATTATTTATAATATCCTTAGCTTCATTCTAGTTTAGAATCCTGTAAGCCTCACTTTTGTGACTGTCAGAAGTATTTAGATCTCGCTCTATCTTGATTCTTCATTTTAGTTCATCATCCTTATCTTTAGTTCATCAGCTCATCTCCCTCTAACTTTTTAGTATCATGTGTTATCATATCAATACATTCTCCCTCTTTGACAAAAATGCCAAAGCAGCAACTAAAACATGCATCCATCAGATGTAGATAATATCTATGCAACTTAGTGTTTCTCCTTCTGTTATCTTTCTTATGACTGATTCATTGTCTTTGCTTCTCTTCACAACTCTAGGCCAGCCCTAAAGTGTGACAATCTTCTGCATCAATTTGTCAAATGTTCTACTGTAGCACATTTGATGCTATGCTCCTAGCTTGTCTAGGTAGCCTCAGTTAGGGGAAGAACCCCTAATTGACTTCTCAAATACTCATGAGCTTCTCTAGGTAAAGCTTTAGTGAATATGTCTTCTAATTTTTCTTTTGTATTCACATATTCCATTCAGACTTCTTTGTCTTGGACTAATTATCTCAAGTAGTGATACTTGATTGTGATGTGTTTGGTCTTAGTGTGCATCACTGGATTCTTCTAAATATTGATAGCACTTGTTTTGTCACAAAAAATAACAATAGGTTCAGTGATTTCTTCTTTTATGCCTATCAACAATTGTTTTATCCATACCAAATTTGAACAGTTCACTATTGCAGCAACATACTCGGCATTGACAGTAGATTGGGAAATGCAATTTTGTTTCTTGCTTGTCCAGGAGACTAATCTCTATCCAAGAAAGAAAGCTCCACCACTAGTACGCTTTCTATCATCTACATTTCCTGCCCAATCAAAATCTATATAAACTCAGAGTTCAAATTTGTCATCCTTCTTATAATATAGACCATAGTCAGCAGTTCCTTTCAAGTATCTCATAATTCTTTTCATGTCCATCATATGTGTTTCCTTAGGATTGGTAGAGAATCTTGCCACAATCCCAATAGCTAATGCAATATCTAGTCTACTATGTACAGTGTACTACAATTTTCCAATCATGGATCTAGATAGAGTTTGATTCACTTATGCAACATCATCACTCTTAGATAACTTTTGTCTAGTAACCATAGGAGTTCCCACTGGTTTAGCATCTTCCATCCCAAAAATTTTAAGTATTTCATTAACATACTTAGACTGTGTAATGAAAATTCCATTCTTCCTTTGATATACTTGTAAACCAACAAAAAATTTGATCTCACCAAACAGGATACCTTTACCTTCTTCATCCTTCATGTCCAAATTGCTTGTGTCATTTGTTCTTGAAAATCCAATCTGTATCAAATAGTTGTGTAACCTCTAATACCATGTTCTAGGTGCTTGCTTCAATCCATATAATGCTTTGTTCAGTTTGCACACCATGTGTCTTCTGTTTGGATCAATAAAACCTTCTAGTTGTTCTATGCAAACTTCTTCTTCTAGTATACCATTCAAAAATACAGACTTGACATCCATTTGATATACCCTGGAATCTTTATAAGAAACATATGCAAGTAGAGTTCTTACTCTTTCAAATCTAGCTATAGGGGAAAATGTCTCCTCATAATCTATTCCTTCTTCTTGTGCATAGCCTTTGCATACTTATTTTTAGGTCTCAGAACTAGAGTCCAAGTATCATTCTTGTCAATCTGCTCATTTTTTTCATTCATTGCTTATATCCAATCTTCATTCTCCAATACTTCTCTAGTTGTCTTCAGTTCAAATTCACATAGTAGACATGTTGGATCCTTAGTCTTACTTCTGGTATAGATTCCAATATCTTTGTCTCCAATTATCTGTTCATGCTTATGATATCTTCTCACATATTTTTCCAAAATAGATTCAATTGTTCTCTCCTCTATTTCATCATGTTCCTCAATAAGATTGTTAGATTCAACTTCAAAATACTCGGCAACCTCTTCTTGATACTCAACAACATTTTCTTGTAGCTCGACATTTTCTTGTTCTCTCTCAGCACTATTTTCCTAATGCTCAACAACTTTTGTCTATCGCTCGACATTTCTTATCCAAGACTCAGCATCAGGTGCAATTTTGTTACTTGCCTCTTCTTCTTCTTCAATGTATACAAAAGATCTATAATCTTTTGGTTCTCTTTTACTATCAGCTTCATTTCTTTCTGCATACTCATCAATTTTGACATTCACACTTTCCACAATTTTGTTAGTGTTAGAGTTCAAACACTTATAAGCTTTACTTTTTGTGGAGTACCCTAGGAAGATGCCTTCATCACTCTTAGCATCAAATTTTTCATTCCTAGTGTCTTTTAATATATAACACTTACTTCCAAAGATTCTAAAGTATTTAACACTCGGTGCATGCCCATGCCATAATTCATAGGGTGTCAAATTTGTACCTTTCTTGATTTGTACCCAGTTAAGAGTGTAGACAATAGTTCTTATAGCTTCTTTCCAATATTTTTGTGCCACATTCTTTTCAATCATCAATGTCCTTGCACAATCCAAGATAGATCTATTTCTCCTTTCTGCTATACCATTTTGTGGAGGTGTTCTAGGTGCAAACATCTATCTTTTAATTCCTCTATCATTGCAAAATAGATTAAATTCATTTGATGTAAATTCTCCACCTTGATCAGATCTAAGACATTTCAAGTTCCCACCTATCTCTTTTTCAACCTTAGCCAAATACCACTTAAAATATTAAAAAGCTTCATATTTTTCTTTAGAAACATCACATGCAACATCCTAGTATGATCATCAACAAATAAGATAAAGTATCTAGCACCACAGTAACTTTGTAGACCCATAGGTCCACAAAGATCAGTATGAACCAAATCTAAAATGTTTTCAGAAGTAAAGGATTTTCTCTTGAAACTTGACTTTGTCATTTTTCCTAACTAGCATTCTTTGCACATCACATTATTAGGTTTCTTCAATCTAGGTAGACCTCTTACCTTTTTCTTCTTACTTATCTGTACCAGATTGTCAAACTTAACAGACACAACCTTTTATGCCATAACCAAATATCATCAACTTGTGCAATCAAACATGTTTCTTTAGATAGGTCAAGATAGAATAGAATACCTCTAGTTTGATCACCACTTCCAATCAGTTCTCCAGTAGCATCAAATATTTTATCTTGCTTGTGATGAAATTCCACTCGGTAACCAGTTTTGTTAAGCTAAGCAACACTTAACAAATTGTAATTAAGGCCTTCAACCCAATATGCATTTTCACAAGATATCTTATCAGTTAGTTTAATCAAACCTTTTCCTCTAACTGGACATGGTCCATCATTACCAAAGTTTACACTTTTACCTCTGTAATGATGTAAGGTCTCAAACTTATTTTTGTCACCAGTCATGTGATGTGAAGAGCCACTCTCAATAATCCATTTATCATTCTTGTTAATGTAGGATATTAATGTAGTTTTCTCATCCTCATCAGATTCATCTTTCATTGCCACATAAACTACTTCAATGTCAAAATCATCACTATCAGTGTCAGTCTCTTTTTCAACAATGTAACAAGATTTCTTACCCTTTCCCTTATAGTCTTTGTTCCATCGATAGCTTCTATCATCTTTTTTGTCTTTGTGTTTGCTTTTCCTTTCATCATCTTTATCCTTCCTATCAGGACATCTAGCAGCTATATGACCAACTTTATTACATGCAAAACATATAATAGGGAGTTTCCCTTTATAGTTTCCTTTTCCCCTTCTTAGTCTTCTAGCCATAAGAGCTTCTAGATCTTCTAGGTCTTCATCAGAAGTGTCACTGTCACTTTCACTTTCACTAATGCATCTTTCTTTTTCTTTCTTTGGCTTGTTCAGAACTAGCTGTGACTTAAAAGTAGAGTTCAAAAGTAGTCAGCTTACCAACCAAACTTTCCAAAGTAAGCACATTAGCAGAGTTACATCTAGATTCTTGAATAGCTGAGATCATAATAGCATATATAGGATGAGAGGTTCTTAATACTTTCCCAATTATAGTTTCATCATAAATAGTCCCATTAGCTCCTCTAATAGCATTCACAACTTCTTTTATTCTACCACAATATTGTGCAATGTTTTCACCTTCTTGAATTATTATTTCATCAAACTTACCTCTAAGACTCTCAACCTTTTCTTTCAACACATTCAAGTCACCACCATAGATCCTTCCAAGACTGTCCCACATATCCTTTGCAGTTGTGTAGTCCTTAATGTCCTTAAATTCTGGATAGCTTAGGGCAGATGCAATTTCCAGCATTGCCTAATTATGTTCTTGCTTAGCTCTCATTTCTTCGGCAGTCAAAGGTGCAATAGGTGAGACATAACTATTCTAATGAAGGGTGCTCCCCTTAATACCACATAAAAAAAATAGAGAAACAACAACAATATGCAAGAACATAAAATTGGCTTCTTATTATCTCCACAAATGTGGAATTACAAACTTTCAGAATTACAATATGCAAAGCCACATGGGCATTTCCTTCCAATATTATATAAGAAAAAGCCTTGAATTATTACCTAGATCTACCACCAGAACTATCCTAGACAACACTACAGGCCTTCTTTATATAGGCATTTTCCACCGCCCAAGAAGGTTCCAGAAATTTAGCCCTTAGGGCCGACCAAACTTAGAATTATTTTATTTTTCAATTTATTACATCAAATTCGGCTCAAAATAACTTTTGAAACCTGAACAAAATTTTTGAAGGAAAATTATTTTCTACCATTTCAGGTGGCTTGACTTTCGGAGACCATAATTCATCACTAGTTGACTTGATTGACTATTATAAATCTATTTCAAAAAGACCATGAAATGCTCTACAGACTTGACTAGCACAAGCGCTTGTCACCAAAATTGTTGACCTCATCTGGAGCCTCTAAAGCCTTCAAAATTGAGTTCAAAGTTTTTGTACCCTGCTGCCAATACCGAAAATCTTCAATATCTTAAAAACTAGATCCAATCTAGCCATGAAATTTACTGGCAGGCTGATATGACTAAGATGAACCTCCACATATAAAATCAGAACATTAGGAGATTTATGACCAACTTACTAAAAACAACAAGTTTCCATAAATAGAAGCTCTGCACAAGATAGCCCTTATTGAATACAAAAATGGAAATATTTTTGGGTGATGTAAGATTGCTCTTACACCCAGGGAAATTTGAGAAGTGACCTTGTCACGACTCAGGTGTGCAGAGGAAAACCAAGATGGTTAACATCCTCCTTTGTTAGCCATGATGAATCTTTAATAGGTCATCCTTTCCATTTGACCAAATACTCATCATATGTCCTATTACTTGTGCTTCTGCCAACATGACTATCCAATATGTCTTCAATCTCCTTGATATCTGAACTAGTTTCTGAAATACTCCACTGTGCTGCTATAACCTCATCTTCAACACCTCATTCATGATACTCTGTCAAATTTGAAAATTTAAACACTGGTGAAATATTCAACTCAGTAGGCAATTCTACCTCATATGCATTTCAAGAATCATGCTTCTTCAGTATCTTACATGGCCCAAACTTCTTCATTTTCAACTTGTTATATGTACCAACTAGAAATCTCTCCTTCCGCAAATGAACCATCACTTCATCTCCAACTTGAAATTCCTTATGCCTCCTTTTCTCATCTACCTTAGCCTTATACTATGCATTCATCTTGGTAATATGCTTCTTCACCTCCTCATGGATGTTCTTCAAATGTTCTGCAAAATCCTTAGCTTTAGCACTACTTATTTCTCCTTTATCTATCTTTCTCAATTCAGATGCATTTCTGGGACTACTCCCATATACAATATGGAATGGTGATTTACTAGTGCTCCTACCGACATAATTATTATATGCAAATTTTGCCTGTGGTAACATCAAATAACATCTTGTTGGCTTATCTCTGACCAAACATCTTAGTAAATTTTCCAAACTCCTATTCACAACCTCTGTCTATACATCAGTCTATGGATGATGTGATGAAATAAACTTCAAATCCATCTTCAACTTCTTCCATAATTTATGCTAAAAACATTCAAAAAACTCAGTGTCCCTATTTGGAACTATATTTTTTGGCAAACCATGTAGTCTCACTACTTCTCTGAAAAGAAATTCTATTATATGAACATCATTGGTCTTCTTGTAGGGAATAAAATGTGCCATCTTTGAAAATCTATCAACCACCAAAAAAATTGAATCATGTCCCCACTGTGTCCTTGGTAAACCAAAAACAAAGTCCATACTGATATCCTCCCAAGGCTACTCTGGTACATGTAATGGCTGATACAACCCTATATTCTTCTTCACTCCTTTCACCATCTGACATACTCTGCAACTCTATACAAACTTCTTGACATCTTGTTGCAACTGTGGCGAATAATAATTCTCACTAACCAAAGCAGGGGTTTTATCATGACCAAAATGTCTAGCCAATCCCCTGCTATGCTTCTCCTTGATGAGATTATCCCTCGTACAACTTCATGGAATGCACAACTAACTCCCTCTGAATAGCATATCATCCTGGATGATAAAATCTAGCCACTTCATTCTGTCTAGAGTAACAGGTTCTTTACAAGCTTTCCAAGCTTCACCAAAATCAGGATCCTCTGGATACAAATTCTTGAGTTCCTTGAACCCAACCACTTCAATCTGCATTTCTGTCAGCAATAGTTGCCTTCTGCTAAGAGCATCTACAACCTTGTTAGACTTTCCACTCTTGTGTTTCAAAAAAAAAGTGTAAATCTCCTAAAACTCAACCCATTTCAAATGCCTTTGATTTAAGTTTCCTTGAATATTCAAATATTGCAAAGCTTGATGATCAGTATACAAAACAAACTCCTTAGGAAGCAGATAGTGTGTCCACTTCTTCAATGCTTGAACTATAGCATAAAATTCCTGATCATAAATAGAATAGTTTCTCTTGGCATCATTTAACTTCTCACTGAAATAGGCAATAGGTTTACCTTCTTGGATCATAAAAACTCCTATTGCAGTACCACTAGCATCACAGTCTACTTGAAACACCTTATTAAAATCAAGAAGTGCTAAAACAGGTTGTTCTATAACTTTTTGTTTCAATAGTTTAAAACTCTTATCTACCCCATTAGTCCACTTGAACTCTTTTCTATCCGCTCTCAATGTTTTAGTCAAGGGTCCACAAATACTACTAAAATTTTTGATAAAATTTCTATAAAAACTAGCCAAACCATGAAAAGATCTTACCTCAGTAGCATTGCTGGAAGTAGGCCATTGACAGATAGCCTGTATTTTAATTAGTTCAATTTTCAGACCTTCTGTTGAAACTACAAATCCAAAATATACTGACTCCTTCACAAAACTGCACTTCTTCAAATTAATCAATAATTTTTCATCTCTCAGCTTCTCAAATACCAGATGAATATGCATCATATGCTATTCTAATGTCTTACTAAAGATCAAAATATCATCTAAGTACACAATGAAAAACTTACCTATAAATTCTTTCAGTACCTTTTTCATGAGCCGTATGAAAGTGTTTGATGTATTGGTTAGCCCAAAAGTCATGACTAACCACTCATACAGTCCTTCCTTTGTCTTGAAGGTAGTCTTCCATTCATCTCCTTCTCTGATCTAAATCTAGTGATATCCACTCTTTAGATCTATCTTTGAGAAATACATAGCTCCACTCAAACAATCCATAATATCATCCATTCATGGCAATGGAAACCTATACTTGATTGTGATCTTGTTTATTGCCTTGGAATATGTACACATCCTCCATTCTCCATTCTTCTTTGGTGCTAATACTACTAGTAAAGCATAGGGACTCAGACTCTCTCGAATCAACCCCTTCTGCAATAACTCATGTACTTATCTATTCAAGTCTTCACTTTCTACTGGTGTCATTTTGTGTCTTGCCTTGTTTGGTAAACTGGCTCCTGGAATCAAATCCATCTGATGACTGGTCTTCCTTACCCATGGTAATCTATTGAGTACATTATCACATACAATATCCTAAAACTCATTCAACAAATCTACAAGCTCTATACGTACATCCTCTACTTCTTCTTTACCAGCTTTTGAAATTAAAGAAAAATACACATGCTCATGCCTCATACCATCTAGGAATTTTCATCCATAAACAAATATTATTCTTGCATTACCACATACCTTTTCTTCAGTCTCTTTCAATGGCTTTAGCTTATGTCGCACTCCATCCTTTGTCAGGGAATAGGTATTCACATGACCATCGTGTATAGCACATCTGTCAAACTACCATAGTCTACCCACCAACATGTGACATGCATCCATAGCTATGATATCACATAGTACGTCATCTTGGTACCCACCAATCTTGAACTTTAATAGGCACTATTCACTGACCATAACCTTGTGGTCATCCTGCACCCAAGCAATCTGATATGTATGTGGGTGTTTCTGTCTCTTGAGATTCAACTTTGTCACCACCTCTTCTGACACCAAATTTTTAGTGCTTCCACTATCAATAATCACATCACAGCATTTGCCTTCACACTTTCATCTAGTGTGAAATAGGCTCCTCTTTTGTTTAGGTTCATTCTCACCACTCAGCAAGACTCTTTTGTTAATCAACATTTCTCCTCTTTTAGCATCTTATAAATTTGATGATCTAACATCTTCATCTACATGTGCAACTCTAGAATAGCTTTCATTCCTCCTATCTGTCCTTCCTTGACATTGAGGACATTCAAATGCCTTATGACCTTCTTCTCCAGAGTGAAAACATGTTCCACGGAAGCCTCCTCTTCCTGAACCTTGTCCTCTTCCTCTTCCTCTCTCATCTCTATTATTTTGGTCTTGGAAATGATTGCAATTGTTTTCTCTCTGATTTTGATTGCTACAGGGCTCATTCTTCTTTTTTGAATCTTCATTTCAGCCTGCATATGACTCTCCACTAGATTGTCCACCACAACCTCTTCCATTTTGTCTACTCTTGAATTTCTTGTTCAGCATTTCCTCCACTTTTAGGGAAAACTGGTATGCCTCTTCAATACTATTCATTCGAACCAGATTCAGCTCCTCCTAAATGCTTGGCCTCAACCCATTAAGGTAACGAGCAACTTTCTCATTATCAGCTTCCCCATGGCCTATTCTAATGAGGATTTGATAGAACTCCTCTATATACTCCTAAACAGATCTTCCTGCTTGCTTCAAACTTTGCATCTTCTTCAATAGTTCAAACTCATAATCAATAGGAATGAATTGTTGCTTCAATTTATCCACCATCCGATCCCATCTTGTGATTTTATCTTTCCCTCTTCTATTTCACTCCAATTGAATCTCTTGCCACCAGATTTTTGCATGACCTTTCAGTCTGACCTTCGTGAATTTGACCCTATCAGGATCCTCAGTATCTTCATACTCAAAATATTCTTCACATTCATTGATCTAGTCGATCAATTTTTCTACATTAAGATTTCTTGAAAATGCAAGAACCTTGATCTTAGGTCTTTTCTCGATCTTAGAAATGGCCCAAAAAAGCCTTTCTTCTTCTCGATTCAAAATTTCTACTTCTTCTTCTTCTTGATCATCATTTCCTTCTTCAGCTTCATCCTCACTTTCATCTCTAAGATTAAGATTCAGTCCTCTATGAATCTCTTCTTTCAATGCTCGCTCTTGTCTCTAGAGCACTCTAACCTCAGGTGTTACAACACCAGCTCTTCCGCCATGTTCCCTTCATGGAGGCATTTTTTTAATGTGCACTGAAACCCTAACCATGGTCCTAGTGCAAACTACCTCATAGTCGGTGATCTATTTATATACTCAGGAACTTCTACTCTGATACCACTTGATGAAGGGTACTCTGCTTAATACCACAAATACATAACAGAAATAGAGAAACAACAGCAATATGCAAGAACATAAAATTGGCTTCTTATTATCTCCACAAATGTGAAATTAAAAACTTTCAGAATTACAATATGCAAGGCCACATGGGAATTCTCTTACAATATTCTATAGGACAAAGCCTTAAATTATAACCTAGATCTACCACCAGAACTATCCTAGACAACACTATGGGCCTTCTTTATATAGGCATTTTCCACCACTCGAGGAGGTTCCAAAAATTTAGCCCTTAAAGCTAACCAAACTTAGAATTATTTTTTTTTTCATTTTATTACATCAAAGTCAGCTCAAAATAACTTTTGAAACCCAAAAAAATTTTTTGAAGGAAAATTATTTTCTGCCATTTCAGGTGGCTCGACTTCCAGAGACCATAAGTCATCACCAGTTGACTCAATTGACTATTATAACCCTATTTCAGAAAAGCCACAAAGTGCTCTATAGG
The DNA here is from genome assembly GCA_027943335.1 of Chamaecyparis obtusa. Taxonomy (NCBI): domain Eukaryota; kingdom Viridiplantae; phylum Streptophyta; class Pinopsida; order Cupressales; family Cupressaceae; genus Chamaecyparis; species Chamaecyparis obtusa. The sequence continues at coordinate 113,015 of BSBK01003082.1, forward strand.
ATTAACTACCACAAGTGCTTGTCACCCAAATTTTTGACTTCATCTAGAGCCTCTAAAGCCTTCAAAACTGAGTTCAAAGTGTTTGTACCCTGCTGCCAATACCGAAAATCTTCAATATCTTCAAAACTAGACCTGATCTAGCCATGAGATTTTACTGGCAGGCTAATATGACTAAGATGAACCTCCACATTTAAAATCAAAACATTCTAAGATTGATGACCAACTTACTAAAAATAGAAAGTTTCCATAAATAGCAGCTCTACACAAGATAGCCCTTCTTGAATACAAAAATAGAAATATTTTTGGGTGATGCAAGATTGCTCTTACACCCAAGATGCTCCTGCATCAGACACCTGAGGTAATTTGAGAAGTGACCCTATCACGACTCAGGTGTACAGAGGAAAACTAAGATGGTTAACCTCCTCATTTGTTAGCCATGATGAATCTTCAACAGGTCATCTTTTTCATTTGACCAAATACTCTGCATTTGTCCTGTTCCTTGTGCTTCTGCCAACATGACTATCTAGTATGTCTTCAATCTCTTTGATATCTGAACTGGTTGTTGGAATACTCCACTGTGCTACTGTAAACTCATCTTCAACACCTCCTTCATGATACTGTATAAAATAAGAAATGTTAAACACTGATGAAATATTTAGCTCAGTAGGACATTCTACCTCATATGCATTTCTTGATTCATGCTTCTTTAGTATCTTACACGACTCAAACTTCTTCATTTTCAACTTGTTATATGTACCAACTAGAAATCACTCCATCCACAAATGAACCATGACTTCATCTCCAACCTAAAATTCTTTATACCTCCTTTTCTCATCTACCTTAGCTTTATGCTATGCATTCATCTTGGTAATATGCTTCTTCACCTCCTCATGGATGTTCTTCAAATGTTCTATAAAATCCTCAGCTTTAGGACTACTTATTTCTCCTTTATCTATCTTTCTCAATTCATATACATTTCTAGGACTACTCCCATATACAATCTAGAATGGTAATTTATCAGTGCTCCTACTGACAGAATTATTGTATGCAAATTCTTCCTGTGGTAAAATCAAATCCCATCCTACTGGCTTATCTCCAACCAAACATCTCAATAAATTTCTCAAACTCCTATACACCACCTCTTTCTATCCATCATTCTATGGATGATGTGATGAACTAAACTTCAAATCTATCTTCAACTTCTTCCACAATGTATGGTAGAAATATCCAACAAAATTAGTGTCCCTATCTGAAACTATACTTTTTTGCAAACTATGTAGTCTCACTACTTCTCTGAAAAACAATTCTGCTATATGAATAGTATCATTGGTCTTCTTGTAAGGAATAAAATGTACCATCTTTGAAAATCTATCAACCACCACAAAAATTGAATCATGTCCCCACTGTGTCCTTGGTAAACCAAGAACAAAGTCCATACTGATATCCTCCCAAGGCTTCTCTAGTACATGTAATGGCTGATACAACTCTATATTCTGCTTCACCCCTTTTGCCATCTAACATACTCTGCAACTCTGTACAAACTTCTTGACATCTTGCTGCAACTATGGCCAATAATAATTTTCACTAACCAAAGCAAGGGTTTTATCATGACCAAAATATCCAGCCAATCCCCCGCTATGCTTCTCCTTGATGAGATTCTCCCTCATAGAACTTTGTGGAATGCACAACTGACTCCCTCTGAATAGCATATCATCTTGGATGATAAAATCAAGCCACTTCATTTTGTTTAAAGTAATAGGTTCTTTACAAGCTTTCCAAGCTTCATCAAAATTAGGATCCACTGGATACAAATTCTTGAGTTCCTTGAACCCAACCACTTCAGTCTGCATTTCTATTAGCAATAGTTTCCTTCTGCTAAGAACATCTGCAACCCTGTTAGACTTTTCACTCGTGTTTCAAAACAAATGTGTAACTTTGCAAAAAGTCAACCCATTTCAAATGCCTTTGATTTAACTTTACTTGACTATTCAAATATTGCAAAGCTTAATGACCAGTATACAAAACAAACTCCTTAGGAAGTAGATAGTGTCTCCACTTCTTCAATGCCTGAACTATACCATAAAATTCCTGATCATAAATAGAATAGTTTCTCTTGGCATCATTGAACTTCTCATTAAAATAAGAAATAGGTTTACCTTCTTGGCTCATAACAGCTCCTATTGTAGTACCACTAGCATCACAGTCTACTTGAAACACCTTATTGAAATCAAGAAGTGCTAAAACAGGTTGTTCTATAAATTTTTATTTCAATAGTTTAAAACTTTTATCTACCTCATTAGTCCACTTGAACTCTTTTCTATCCCCTCTCATTATTTTAGTCAAGGGTCCACAAATACTATTAAAATTTTTGATAAACTTTTTGTAAAAAGTAGCAAAACTATGAAAAGATCTTGCCTCAGTAGCACTCCTTGGAGTAGGCCATTCAAGGATAGTCTGTACTTTCTTTGGGTCCATTTTTATACCTTTTGTTGAAACTACATATCACAAATATACTAACTCCTTCACAAAACTACACTTCTTCAAATTATTCAACAATTTCTCATCTCTCAACTTCTCAAACACGATATGAATATGCATCATATGCTCTTCCAATGTCTTACTAAGGATCAAAATATCATGTAGGTACATAATGACAAACTTACCCAAAAATTCTTTCAGAACCTTGTTCATGGGCCACATGAAAGTGCTCAGTGCATTGGTTAGCCCAAAAGGCATGAATAACCACTCATATAGTCCTTCCTTTGTCTTGAAGGTAGTCTTCCATTCATCTCCTTCTTTGATATGAATCTGGTGATATCCACTCTTCAGATCTATCTTTGAGAAATACACAGCTCCACTCAAACAATCCATAACATCATCCATTCATAGCAATGGAAACCTATACTTGATTGTGATCTTGTTAATTGCTCTAGAATTTGTACACATCCTCCATTCTCCATTCTTCTTTGGTGTTAATACTGTTGGTACAGCACAAGGACTTAGACTCTCTCAAATCAACCTCTTCTACAATAACTCATATACTTGTCTATTTAAATCTTTTATTTTTGCTGGTGTCATTCTGTGTGCCGCCTTGTTTGGAAAACTAGCTCCTGGAATCAAATCCATCTGATGATTGATCTTCCTTACTAGTGGTAATCCATCAGGTACATTATCAAATGCAATATCCTGAAACTCATTCAACAAATTTGCAACCTCTACAGGTACATCCTCTACTTCTTCTTTACCAACTTTTGGAATTAAAGAAAAACACACATGCTCATGCCTCATACCATCTAAGAATTTTTTTCCATCAACAAATGTTACTCTTCAATTACTACATACCTTTTCTTCGGTCTCCTTCAATGGCTTTAGCTTATGTTGCACTCCATCCTTTGTCTGGGAATAGGTATTCACATGACTATCATATACAGTAATTCTGTAAAATTGCCACAATCTACCCAATAACTTATGACATGTATCCATAGACATGATATCACATACTACCTCATCTTGGTACCCACCAATCTTGAACTTTACTATGCACTGTTCACTGACCATGACCTTGTGGTCAACCTACACCCAGGCAAATCCAATATGGATGTGGGTGTTTCTATCTATTGAGCTTCAACTTTGTCACCATCTCTTTTGACACCAAATTTTTATTGCTTCCACTATCAATAATCACATCACAACATTTTTCCTCACACTTGCATCTAGTGCAAAATAGGCACCTCCTTTGTTCAGGTTTATTCTCACCACTAAGCAGGACTCTTCTGTTAATCGACATTTCTCCTCTTTCAGCATCTTTTAAATTTGATGATCTGGCATCTTCATCTATATGTGTAACTCTGGCTTGGCCTTCATTCCTCCTATTTTTCCTTCCTTGGCATTGAGGACATTCAAATTCCCTATGACCTTCTTCTCCACAGTGAAAACATGTTCCACGAAAGCCTCCTCTTCCTGAACCTTGTCCTCTTCCTCTTCCTCTTTGATCTCTATTATTTTGATCTTGGAAATTATTGAAATTATTTCCTCTCTAATTTTGACTACTACTGGCCTCATCCTTCTTTCTCAAATCTTCATTTCAACCTCCATATGACTCTCCACTAGATCATCCACCATGACCTCTTCCATTTTGTCTGCTCTCAAACTTCTTGTTCAGCTTTTCTTACACTTTTAGGGAAAACTGGTATGCCTCTTCAATACTATTCATTTGAACCAAATTCAACTACAGCTAAATGCTTGGCTTGGACCCATTAAGATAATGAGTAACTTTCTCCTTATCAGCTTCCACATGGCCTGTTCTGATGAGGATTCGATAGAACTCCTCTGTATACTCCTAAAGAGATCTTCCTGCTTGCTTCAAACATTGCATCTTCTTCAGTAGATCAAGCTTGTAATCAATAGGAATGAATTGTCACTTCAATTTATCCACCATCTAATCCCATCTTGTGATTTTATTTTTCCCTCCTCTATTTTGCTCCAATTGAATATCTTGACACCAGATCTTCGCATGACCTTTTAGTTTGGCCTTTAGGAATTTGACCCTATTAGGATCCTCAATATCTTCATACTCAAAATATTCTTCACATTCATTGATCTAGTTGATCAATTCTTTTGGGCTAAGATTTCCTAAAAATGTAGGAACCTTGATCTTAGGTCTTTTACCGATCTTGGAAATGGCCCAGAAAAGCTTTTCTTCTTCTCGATTCAAAATTTCTCCTTCTTCTTCTTGATCATCATTTCCTTCTTTGGCTTCATCCTCCCTTTTATCTTTGACATTAAGATTCATTCCTCTATAAATCTCTTCTTGCAATGCTCACACTTATCTTAGAAGCACTATAACCTCAGGTGTTACAACACCAGCTCTTCCACCACATTCCCTTCATGGAGGCATTTTCCTGATGTGTGGTGAAACCCTAACCATAATCTTAGTCCAAACTACCTCACAGTCGGTGATTTTTTTACACATTTAGGAACTCCCACTCTGATACCACTTGATGAAGGGTGCTCCCCTTAATACGACAAACACATAACAAAAATAGAGAAACAACAACAATATGCAAGAACATAAAATTGGCTTCTTATTATCTCCAAAAATGTGGAATTACAAACTTTCAAAATTACAATATGCAAAGCCACATGGGCATTCTCTTACAATATTTTGTAGGACAAAGCATCGAATTATTTCCCAGATCTACCACCAGAACTATCCTAGACAACACTACGGGCCTTCTTTATATAGGCATTTTCCACCACCCGAGAAGGTTTTAGAAATTTAGCCCTTAGAGCCAACCAAATTTAGAATTATTTTATTTTTTAATTTATTACATCAAATTCGGCTCAAAATAGCTTTTGAAACCCGAAAATTGTTTTTGAAGGAAAATTATTTTCTACCATTTCAGGTGGCCTGACTTTCGGAGACCATAAGTCATCACCAGTTGACCCAATTGACTATTATAACCTCATTTTAGAAAGGCCACAAAGCACTCTACAGGCTTGACTATTGCAAGCACTTGTCACCCAGATTGTTTACCTCATCCATAGCCTCTAAAGCCTTCAAAACTGAGTTCAAAATTTTTGTGCCCTACTGCCAATACCAAAAATCTTCAATATCTTCAAAACTAGACCTCATCTAGTCATGAAACTTTACTGGTAGGCTAATATGACTGAGATGAACCTCCACATGTAAAATTAGAACATTCAGAGATTTATGACCAACTTACTAAAAATAACAAGTTTCCATAAATAGCAGTTCTGTACAAGATAGCCCTTATTGAATACAAAAACAAAATTTTTTTTGGGTGATGCATGATTGCTCTTACACCCAGGATGCTCTTGCATTAGACACCCAGAGTAATTTAAGAAGTGACCCTGTCATGACTTAGGTGTGCAGAGGAAAACCAAGATGGTTAACCTCCTCCTTTGGTAGCCATGATAAATCTTCAATAGGTCATCCTTTCCATTTGACTAAATACTCTTCATATGTCTTGTTCCTTGTGCTTCTACCAACATGACTATCCAGTATGTCTTCAATCTCCTTGATATCTGAACTAGTTGCTGGAATACTCCACTATGCTACTGTAACCTCATCTTCAATACCTCCTTCATGATACTTTGTCAAATCTGAAATGTTAAACATTGGTGAAATATTCAGCTCAGTAGGCAATTCTACCTCATATGCATTTCTTGAATCATTCTTCTTTAGTATATTACATGGCCCAAACTTCTTCATTTTCAACTTGTTATATGTACCAACCAAAAATTGCTCCTTCCGCAAATGAACCATGACTTCATCTCCAACCTAAAATTCCTTATGCCTCCTTTTCTCATCTACCTTAGCCTTACACTATGCATTCATCTTGGTAATATGCTTCCTCACCTCCTCATGGATGTTCTTCAAATGTTCTCCAAAATCTTCAGCTTCAGCACTACTTATTTCTCCTTTTTCTATCTTTCTTAATTTAGATGCATTTCTGGGACTACTCCCATATGCAATTTGGAATGGTGATTTACCAGTGCTCCTACTGACAGAATTATTATACGCAAATTCTTTCTGTGGTAAAATCAAATCCCATCATCCTGGCTTATCTCCAACCAAACATCTTAGTAAATTTTTGTAGATGATTAGTGTCCCTATCTGAAACTATACTTTTTGGCAAACCATGTAGTCTCACTACTTCTCTGAAAAATAATTTTTCTATATGAACATCATCATTGGTCTTCTTGTAGGAAATAAAATGTGTCATTTTTAAAAATCTATCAACCACCATAAAAATTGAATCATGTCCCCACTGTGTACTTGGTAAACCAAGAACAAAGTCCATTTGAATATGCATCATATGCTCTTCCAATGTCTTACTAAAGATCAAAATATCATCTAGGTACACAATGAAAAACTTACCCAGAAATTCTTTTAGAACCTCATTCATAAGCCGCATGAAAGTGCTCGGTGCATTGGTTAGCACAAAAGGCATGACTAACCACTCATATAGTCCTTCCTTTATCTTGAAGGTAGTCTTCCATTCATCTCCTTCTCTGATCTAAATCTGGTGATATCCACTCTTTAGATCTATCTTTGAAAAATACACAGCTCCACTCAAACAATCCATAATATCATCCAATCATGCCAATGGAAATGTATTCTTGGTTGTGATCTTGTTTATTGCTCTAGAATCTATACACATCCTCCATTCTCCATTCTTCTTGGGTGCTAATACTACTAGTGTCATTCTATGTGCTCCCTTGTTTGGCAAACCAGCTCCTGGAATCAAATCTATCTGATGATTGATCTTCCTTATCGATGGTAATCTATCAAGTACATTATTAGATACAATATCCTTAAACTCATTCAACAAATTTGCAACCTCTATATGTACATCCTCTACTTCTTCTTTACCAACTTTTGGAATTAAAGAAAAACACACATTCTTATGCCTCATTCCATCTATGAATTTTCTTCCATAAAAAAATATTATTCTTGCATTACCACATACCTTTTCTTTGGTCTCCTTCAATGGCTTTAGCTTATGTTGTACTCCTAACTTTGTCAGGAAATAGGTATTTGCATGACCATCATGTACATCACATATTTCAAACTACCATGGTCTATCCAACAACATATTACATGCATCCAAAGATATGATATCACATAGTACCTCATCTTGGTACCCACCAATCTTGAACTTTAATAGGCACTGTTCACTAACCATGACCTTGTGGTCATCCTGCACTTAGGTAATCCAATATGGACGTGGGTGTTTCTGTCTCTTGAGCTTCAACTTTGTCACCACCTCTTCTGACACCAAATTTTTAGTACTTCCACTATCAATAATCACATCACAAAATTTTCCCTCACACTTTCATCTAGTGCAAAATAGGCTCCTCCTTTGTTCAGGTTCATTCTCACCACTCAGCAGGACTCTTCTGTTAATCAAGGTTTCTCCTCTTTCAACATCTTCTGATTTTGATGATCTGACATCTTTATCTACATGTGCAACTTTGGCCTAGCCTTTATTCCTCTTATCTATCCTTCCTTGGCATTGAGGACATTCAAATGCCCTATGACCTTCTTCTCCATAGTAAAAATATGTTCCATGAAAGCCTCCTCTTCCTGAACCTTGTCCTCTTCCTCTTCCTCTCTCATCTCTATTATTTTGATCTTGGAAATTATTGGAATTGTTTCCTCTCTAATTTTAGCTGCTACCAGCCTCATCCTACATTTTAGAATCTTCATTTTAGCCTCCATATGACCATCCACTAGATCGTCCACTATGACCTCTTCCATTTTGTCTGCTCTCAAACTTCTTGTTCATCTTTTCCTCCACTTTTAGGAAAAACTAGTATGCCTCTTCAATACTGTTCATTCGAACTAGATTCAACTCATCCTGAATGCTTGGGCTCAACCCATTAAGGTAATGAGAAACTTTCTCCTTATCAACTTCCTCATACCTTGTTCTGATGAGGATTCGATATAACTCCTCTATATGCTCCTAAATAGATCTTCCTTCTTGCTTCAAACTTTGCATCTTCTTCAGTAGGTCAAGCTTGTAATCAACAGGAATGAATTGTTGCTTCAGTTTATCGAGCATCTGATCCCATCTTATGATTTTATCTTTCCCTCTTCTATTTCACTCCAGTTGAATCTCTTGCTACTAGATCTTTGCATGACCTTCCAGTCTAGCCTTAATGAATTTGACCCTATCATGATCCTTAATATCTTCATACTCAAAATATTCTTCACATTCATTGATCCAGTCAATAAATTCTTCTAGGTTAAGATTTTCTAAAAATTGTAGGAACCTCGATCTTAGGTCTTTTTTCAATCTTGGAAATTGCCCAGAAAAACCTTTCTTCTTCTTGATTCAAAATTTCCCCTTCTTCTTCTTGATCATCATTTCCTTCTTTGACTTCATCCTCACTTTCGTCTTTGACATTAAGATTAATTCCTCTATGAATTTCTTCTTTCAATGCTCACACTTGTCTCTGGAGTGGTCTAATCTGAGGTGTTACAACAACAGCTCTTTCGCCATGTTCCTTGTGGGGAGACATTTTCGTGATGCGTGCTGAAATATTAACCACAGTCTTGGTGCAAACTACGTCATAGTCGGTGATCTATTTACACACTCAAGAACTCCTACTCTGATACCACTTGATGAAGGGTGCTCCCCTTAATTCCACAAACACATAATAGAAATAGAGAAACAACAACAATATGCAAGAACATAAAATTGGCTTCTTATTATCTCTAAAAATATGGAATTACAAACTTTCAGAATTACAATATGCAAAGCCACATGGGAATTCCCTTAATATATTTTGTATGACAAAGTCTCGAATTATTACCCAGATCTACCACCAGAACTATCCTAGACAACACTATGAGCCTTCTTTATATAGGCATTTTCCACCACCCAAGAAGGTTCCAAAAATTTGGTCCGTAGGGCTGACCAAACTAAGAATTATTTTATTTTTCAATTTATTACATCAAAATCAGCTCAAAATAGCTTTTGAAACCTGAACAAAATTTTTGAAAGAAAATTATTTTCTACCATTTTAGGTGGTCTAACTTTCAGAGACCATAAGTCATCACTAGTTAACCTGATTGACTATTATAACCTCATTTTAAAAAGGCCACGAAGATCTCTACAGGCTTGACTAGTGCAAACACTTTTCACCCAAATTTTTGACCTCATCTGGAGCCTCTAAACCCTTCAAAACTGAGTTCAAAGTTTTTGTACCCTACTGTCAATACCGAAAATGTTCAATATCTTCAAAACTAGACTTGATCTAGCCATGTAACTTTACTGGTAGGCTGATATGAATGAGATGAACCTCCACATGTAAAATTAGAACATTTTGAGATTTATGACCAACTTACTAAAAATAGTAAATTTCCATAAATAGCAGCTCTGCACAAGACAGCCCTTATTGAATACAAAAATAGAAATATTTTTGGGTGATGCAAGATTACTCTTACACCCAAGATGCTCCTGCATCAGACACCCAGGGCAATTTAAGAAGTGACCTTGTCATGACTCAGGTGTGCAGAGGAAAACCAAGATAGTTAACCTCCTCCTTTGTTAGCCATGATGAATCTTCAACAGGTTGTCCTTTCCATTTGAACAAATACTCTTCATTTGTCTTGTTCCTTGTGCTTTTGCCAACATGACTATCTAGTATGTCTTCAATCTCCTTGATATCTGAACTCATTCCTAGAATACTCCACTATGTGGCTGTAACCTCATCTTCAACACCTCCTTCATGATACTCTGTCAAATCTAAAATGATAAACACTATTAAAATATTTAGCTCATTAGGCAATTCTACCTCATATGCATTTCCTGAATCATGTTTCTTTAGTATCTTACATGGCCCAAACTTCTTCATTTTCAACTTGTTATATGTATCAACCAGAAATCGCTCCTTCTGCAAATGAACCATGATTTCATCTCCAACCTGAAATTGCTTATGCCTCATTTTCTCATCTTCCTTAGCCTTATACTATGCATTGATCTTGGTAATATGATTTCTCACCTCCTCATGGATGTTCTTCAAATGTTTTGCAAAATCGTTAGCTTCAGCACTACTTATTTCTCCTTTATCTATCTTTCTCAATTCAGATGCATTTCTAGGACTACTCCCATATACAATTTTAAATGGTGATTTACCAGTGTGCCTACTGATAAAATTATTGTATGTAAATTCTTCCTATGGTAAAATCAAATCCCATCCTACCTGCTTATCTGCAACCAAACATCTCAACAATTTTTCCAAAGTCATATTCACCACCTTTGTCTGTGCATCAGTCTATGGATGATGTGATGAACTAAAATTCAAATCTATCTTTAACTTCTTCCATAATGTACACCAGAAATATCCATCAAACTTAGTGTCCCTATCTAAAACTATACTTTTTGGCAAACCATGTAGTCTCACTACTTCTCTGAAAAATAATTCTACTATATGAACAACATCATTGGTCTTCTTGCAAGGAATAAAATGTGCCATCTTTGAAAATCTATCAACCACCACAAAAATTGAATCATGTCCCCACTGTGTCTTTTGTAAACTAAAAATAAAGTCCATACTGATATCATCCCAAGTCTTCTCTGGTACAAGTAATGGCTGATACAACCCTATATTCTTCTTCACTCCTTTTGCCATCTGACATACTCTGCAACTCTGTACAAACTTCTTGATATCTTGCTACAACTGTGGCCAATAATAATTATCACTAACCAAAGCAATGGTTTTATCACATCCAAAATGTCTGACCAATCCCCCACTATGCTTCTCCTTGATGAGATTCTCCCTCATAGAACTTTGTGGAATGCACAACTGACTTCCTCTGAATAGCATATCATCCTAGATGATAAAATCCAGCCACTTCATTCTGTCTAGAGTAACACATTTTTTATAAGTTTTCCAAGCTTCACCAAAATCAGGATCCTTTGGATACAAATTCTTGAGTTCCTTGAACCCAACCACTTCAATCTGCATTTGTGTCAGCAATAGTTTCCTTCTGCTAAGAGCATCTGCAACCCTGTTAGACTTTCCACTCTTGTGTTTCAAAACAAATGTGTAGCTCTGCAAAAACTCAACCTATTTCAAATGCCTTTGATTTAACTTTCCTTGACTATTCAAATATTGCAAAGCTTGATGATCAGTATAGAAAACAAACTCCTTAGGAAGTAGATAGTGTCTCCACTTCTTCAATGTCTGAACTATAGCATAAAATTACTGATCATAAATAGAATAGTTTCTCTTGGCATCATTTAACTTCTCACTGAAATAAGTAATAGGTTTACCTTCTTGGCTCATAACAACTCCTATTGCAGTACCACTAGAATCACAGTCTACTTGAAACACCTTATTAAAATCAGGAAGTTCTAAAATAAGTTGTTCTACAAATTTTTATTTTAACAGTTTAAATCTCTTATCTACCCCATTAGTCCACTGGAACTATTTTCTATCCCCTCTCATTATTTCAATCAAGGGTCCATAAATACTGCTAAAATTTCTGATAAAATTTCTATAAAAACTAGCCAAACCATTAAAAGATCTTATCTCAGTAGCACTCCTTGGAGTAGGCCATTCAATGATAACCTGTACTTTCTTTGGGTCCATTTTTAGACCTTTTTTTGAAACTAAAAATCTCAAATATACTAACTCCTTCACAAAACTCCACTTCTTCAAATTAATCAACAATTTCTCATCTCTCAGCTTCTCAAACACCATACAAATATGCATCATATTCTCTTCCAATGTCTTACTAAAGATCAAAATTTCATCTAGGTACACAATGAAAAACTTACCCAGAAATTCTTTTAGAACCTCATTTATGAGCCACATGAAAGTGCTCGGTGCATTGGTTAGCCCAAAAGGCATGACTAACCACTCATACGGTCCTTCCTTTATCTTGAAGGTAGTCTTCCATTCATCTCCTTTTCTAATCCAAATTTGGTGATATCCATTCTTCAGATCTATCTTTGAGAAATACACAGCTCCACTCAAACAATCCATAATATCATCCATTCATGGCAATGGAAACCCATACTTGATTGTGATTTTGTTTATTTCTTTAGAATCTATACACATCCTCCATTCTCTATTCTTCTTTGGTGCTAATACTACTAGTACAACATAGGGACTTAGACTCTCTCGAATCAACCCCTTTTCCAATAACTCATACTTGTCTATTCAAGTATTCACTTTCTACTGGTGTCATTCTGTGTGCTGCCTTGTTTGGAAAATTGCCTCCTAGAATAAAATCCATCTGATGACTGATCTTCCTTACTAGTGGTAATCCATCAGGTACATTATCAGATACAATATCCTGAAACTAATTCAACAAATCTACAACCTCTATCGGTACATCCTCTACTTCTTCTTTACCAACTTTTGAAATTAAAAAAAAACACATATGCTCATACCTCATACCATCTAGAAATTTACTTCCATCAACAAATGTTATTCTTGCATTACCACATACCTTTTCTTTTCTCTCCTTCAATGGCTTTAGCTTATGTCAGACTACATCCTTTGTTAAGGACTAGGTATTCGCACGACCATCATGTACAACACATTTGTCAAACTGCCACGATCTACCCAATAATATAAGACATGCATCCATAGATATGATATCACATAGTACCTCATCTTGGTACCCACCAATCTTGAACTTTACTAGGCACTGTTCACTGACCATGACCTTGTGGTCATCCTGCACCGAGGTAATCCGATATGGATGTGGGTGTTTCTATCTCTTGAACTTCAACTTTGTCACCATATCTTCTTACACCAAATTGTTAGTGCTTCCACTATCAATAATCACATCACAACATTTCCCCTCACACTTGAAATTAGTACAAAATAGGCTCCTCCTTTGTTCAGGTTCATTCTCGCCACTTAGAAGGACTCTTTTATTAATCAGTGTTTCTCCTCTTTCAACATCTTCTAAATTTGATGATATGCCATCTTCATTTACATGTGCAACTCTAGCATGGCCTTCATTCATCCTATCTGTCCTTCCTTGGCATTGAGGACATTCAAATTCCCTATGACCTTCTTCTCCACAGTGAAAACATATTCCACGGAAGCCTCCTCTTCCTAAACCTTGTCCTCTTCCTCTTCCTCTCTCATCTCTATTATTTTGATCTTAGAAATGATTGCAATTGTTTCCTCTCTAATTTTGACTGCTACTGGCCTCATCCTTCTTTTTTGAATCTTTATTTTGGCCTCCATATGACCGTCCACTAGATTGTCCACCATGACCTCTTCCATTTTGTATGCTCTTGAACTTCTTGTTCAATTTTTCCTCCACTTTTAGGGAAAATTGGTATGCCTCTTCAATACTGTGCATTCGAACTAGATTCAGCTCCTCCTAAATGCTTGGCCTCAACCCCTTAAGGTAATGAAAAACTTTCTCCTTATCAATTTCTGCATGGCTTGTTCTGATGAGGATTCGAAAGAACTCCTCTGTATAGTCCTGAACAGATCTTCCTGCTTGCTTCAAACTTTGCATCTTCTTCAGTAGGTCAAGCTTGTAATCAATATGAATGAATTGTTGCTTCAATTTATCCACTAATCAATCCCATCTTGTGATTTTATCTTTCCCTCTTCTATTTAACTGCAATTGAATATCTTGCTACCAGATCTTCGCATGACCTTTCAGTCTGGCCTTTACAAATTTGACCCTATCAGGATCCTCAATATCTTCATACTCAAAATATTCTTCACATTCATTGATCAGTCGATCAATTCTTTTGGGTTAAGATTTCCTAAAAATGCAGGAACCTTGATCTTAGGTCTTTTTTTGATCTTGAAAATGGTCCGGAAAAGCCTTTCTTCTTCTTGATTCAAAATTTCACCTTCTTCTTCTTCTTGATCATTAGTTCCTTCTTCGGCTTCATCCTCACTTTCATCTTTAACATTAAGATTCATTCCTCTATAAATCTCTTCTTGCAATGCTCACACTTGTCTCTAGAGTGCTCTAACCTCATGTGTTACAACACTAGCTCTTTCACCACGTTCCCTTCATGGAAGCATTTTGACGATGCGCACTAAAACCCTAACCATGGTCCTAGTGCAAACTATCTTACAGTTAGTGATTTATTTACACACTTAGGAACTCCCACTCTGATACCATTTGATGAAGGGTGCTCCCCTTAATACCACAAACACATAACAGAAATAGAGAAACAACAATAAGATGCAAGAACATAAAATTGGCTTCTTATTATCTCAAAAAATGTGGAATTACAAACTTTCAAAATTACAATATGGAAAGCCACATGGGCATTCCCTTACAATATTCTATAGGACAAAGCCTTAATTATTACCTAGATCTACCACTAGAACTATTCTAGACAACACTATGGGCCTTCTTTATATAGGCATTTTCCACCGCTCGAGAAGGTTCCTGAAATTTAGCCCTTAGGTAAGACCAAACTTAGAATTATTTTATTTTTCAATTTATTACATCAAAGTCAGCTCAAAATAACTTTTGAAACCTGAACAAAATTTTAGATCAAAAATTGTTTTCTACCATTTTAGGTGGCTTGACTTTCGGAGACCATAAGTCATCACTAGTTGACCTGATTGACTATTATAACCCCATTTTGGAAAGGCCACAAAGTGCTCTATAGGCTTGACTAGCACAAGCACTTGTCACCCAAATTTTTGACCTCATATAGAGCCTCTAAATCCTTTAAAATTGAGTTCAAAGTTTCTGTACCCTGCTGCCAATACCGAAAATCTTCAATATCTTCAAAACTAGACCTAATCTAGCCATGAAACTTTAGTTGCAGGATGATATGATTGAGATGAACATCCACATGTAAAATCAGAAGATTTTGAGATTTATGACCAACTTACTAAAAATAGCAAGTTTCCATAAATAGCAGCTCTGCACAAGATAGCCCTTATTGAATACAAAAATAGAAATATTTTTGGGTGATGCAAGATTGCTCCTTCACCCAGGATGCTCCTGCATCATGTTCTCAATTTAGTACCTTGTAGAGTCATCAATACCAACTAGATGCAACTTCATCAATCTTTGCCATGCAGGAAAATTTTCTTTGTTCAGCTTCGGTGCCTCCTTATACATCCTGATCATTTTCTTCAAGCCCCTTTAAACTTGATATATGTAAATACTAATAATAAGCAACAAAGCTTTGATACCAATTGTTAATATGATTTAGAACAATAGAGAGGGGGGGTGAATCAATTATTCTCAGGTCCTGATGTATAAAAAAATCTCATAAACTTATCCTCAAATCATATCCAAAACTAGAATAAACTCGATCATCACTGATTCAATAATAGAAACATCTAACAATGTAGTCCACTACCTAGCTGTAACTTATCTTGTAAAGCATAGTAATGTTTAGATCTAAACATACACATGGGTAATAACACTAGGATTTATAGTGGAAAACCAATTTGGAAAAAGCCACCTTGTAACATGCTACTATTATTTTCACTCTTCTGAAGTGAGCTCAGTAAAAAGCCAACCCTGTCAAAGGTTACAATACACACTGTCAAATATGACCCAATTAAAGGATCTCAATCACCATGTTAAAAGTGAGCCTAGTCATAGGACTTACATACACTCCATTAGAATGCAACCTTGTTCAAAGGATTTAACATATGACTATTAGGTCAACCTTTTTAAAAAGGATTTTGACTATTACAATGGTTAGAAAGTAGCAGTAGTATTATCTGAAAAATATACAACTCACTTTGCAAATATTAGATCTGATTCCATGCACTAATGTTGGTTTAGTAACTTTGAAACTTTACCATTTCCATCTCTGATCTGCTCAGAACTTTTCTTCAAGCAATCACTACCATTCTCCTTTAGCCTTTTTTGCTTGTTCAACCAATAAAAATTTTCCCTTCCAACATTCTCTAGTCACCATGTACATTCATATCACAATGTTCAGGTTCCGTTATATTTTCATCAATTAGGTTAACCCATCTTTTTCCATTCAATCTCATTCGTAGATCTTAGGATTAGGTCAGATTCATTGAATCTACCTGCTTTATGTTCTTCGGCTTGTTTTCTAGAATAATCTCAAATCTCTTAAAGATTTACAATAAAATGTTTTACAATGCATTTAATGCTTCCAAACAATCATTAAATAAAGTCAACACATTTTACATAATCCAAGAATTCAGTAATGTCGGCTCCAAAATTAAATTCTCTTCAAATATAAAATTGTTGATGCTTGGTCAATATTGTGATTGTTCACTTGGTCTTCATGTAGATCACTGGATCAATACTAAAACTATTTCCTCAGTAATTTACTGATGCTCGGTCAACACTATAATTTTTTTCATCATATCCTAACTCAGTCGACACTAACATCACTAGGCTTAAACATGATTTTTTTATTCTTTGCTCGGTTAAGCCTACCAGTTTAGTCTTCAATCTTACTAAGATAAACAATACATTATCTCATCATAGTGCAACATAGTCAAGTACACTTTGTAGTATCAAGATAACTCAACCTTTCCCTAGGTGCTATGGTTACCAACCTTGCTTAGCCCCTTAGCAACACTCAAATAGATATAGTACTTTCCTAAGTAGCAATAGTCTTACCAATTAAGGTTTGACATCAATGACAATACAACAATTGTTTCAATTCAGTTTCCAACACCAACTATATTGCTCATCTCTTCTTCAAAGAGGTAGTGAGGATTCATGGATTACCAATTAGTATTGTGTTAGATAAAGATGTGAAATTTATGGGGAAATTTTTGAAAACCTTATGGAAAATATGGGGCACAAACCTTGTATTTGGTTTAGCATATCATCCTCAAATAGATGGCCAAATAGAGTTGATTAATAAGGTGCTTGGAAATCTTATTGGGTGTCTCACAAAGGAATGTGGGAAAATGAGGGATCAAGTATTTCCACAAGATGAAATTTCTTATAATGAGAGTGCCAATAGGTCTACCAGAAAGAGCCCATTTGAGACAGTGTATGACATCCATGTAAGGGGAGTGTGTAAAGTTAGAGAGTTTGGAAACCAAGGAGAAGTTAGTGGTCATGATGAATATTTTTATCAATGTATGTAATAAGGCCATGAGAAAGTGAAGAGGACACTAGTGGAAGCTAACCAAAATCTTAAGGCTAAAGTGGATGAGAGGAGAAAAGACTTGTAGTTTGAAGTTGGAGATTGGGTGATGGCACACATCAGCAAATCTAGATGCCAAAAGAGGATACTTAGCAAGCTACAAATGAGAATGGTACGACCATGCAAAGTCCTAGCTAAATATGGTCACAATTCCTATAAGATAGGCTTACCCAAGGAGTTATCTATATCTCCTATTTTTTATGTCAAAGATTTGGTCAAATATAAAGGACCTGATGTAATAGAGGAAGACCACAATCCTAATGTAAATACAGATTTTAAAGACCTTAAACTCCATGTACAACTGAAACCTCAAGCTGAGAAAGTTCTAGACTCAAGGATCAAGAAACAAACAAGACATGGTGTCTACATGGAACACCTTATCAAGTGGAAGAAACAAATAGAGTCAGAAGCTACTTGGATATGAGAAAATAATTTCAAGAAGATGGGGATCGGTTTAGATCTCCTAACGCTTGGTGTAACTTAGCTTATTTGTTGTAGGGGAGAATGGTGCAGGAGGACATATGGTCTTTTAGTCTACCCTATTCCAAGTTTTTGGAATGTAGTGACCTTAGCCAAGTCACTAAATAATAAGGACTATTAAGAGTCCCAAGTGTTTTTTTGAAGTCTTAGAAAGTCCTTGTGAGGGTTAGTCAAGTGTTTGTTAAGGTCTTCTTAAGACTTTCTTGGTTATGGCTTTCTTTGTGAAATTGCTAACTTAGTGTCTAAATGGTCAAAGGTTATTTTTACTTCCCAAAATGTGGGAATGAAGAAAGAAGAGGTCCATTAGGGTTATTTATACCCTTGAGATCATTTGGAAATCATTTTAGTGATCCAAGAAAGGTTAAGAACAAAAGTTGTCATGATAAGAATCGATAAATTGGATTAAGAGAGTAGAATCAGTTAGGGATTCATTTGGGAAGTTTTTCTCAAACGTTTTGACCTATTTAATACATATTCCAATAGTGTTAAAGGTTGGAAATTTTTGTAATGTTTTTCATGACTTGATTTAATACAGTAGCATTCTCTGTAAACCAGGAACAATGAGAAGAACTCGATCATCCTAAGTACCATGGATTGATCTTTAATTAGTTTTTTTTATATTGTTCCTTTTGGTGTGTTAATTTAGGTAGTAGGATTTTTTTTTCATTTATTTTAACAAATATTTCCTCTATGACCAGCTCACAGTGAGTCTAGAGAGGGTTGAGAGACCAAAAATGGCTCTACCATGAGTTCCACTAGTGGGTACTATAGGAGCCTATGGGAAATGTTGGAGAAATGTGTAAATATTTTAAATATGGAGTCTTGTGTTTAGATTTACTGGGGAACCAATTTTGGCATCAAGCCCTAGGTGACTCATAGTGAACCCAACTAGGAGGCTTTGCTATTGCAGACAATAGATGGAAGGTTTGTGGGATTGGTAGACTCAATCTAGTGGCAAGGTAATAAAGGAAAAAGAAAAAAGAGTTATTTTTATGAAGGAGAAGGGATGTTAAATTTTGTGGAGTGAGGTTGAATAAAATTCATCACTATGATCACAGAAAAGCTAGTAGCCCTTAAAAATAGGCCTACAAATAGAAAGGTGTTGTATGGATGCAATGAGGACTAGGAACCCTAAAAATATTCAAGGTCTTTGAAAAGGGTGTAAGAAAGTCCAATTTGTTTGGGTACTTATTTGAATGGTTGCATAGTTATAGCCCAAAAGGTGTGTAAGGAGACCTAATTAGGCCTAATTGGGATAGTAATCTTTTTGCCTAAGTTTGAAGAGATCGACTTGTGATCCTAGAAGTGTGGAACCTATAAAATCTCAAAATCATTCAAATTTAACCTTTATAATTCCTTGCATCTAGTTTGCAAATAAATTTAATTTGATGTTGTATGGTGATGGACTTAGAGAGTAGAGTCCATGAGGAGTAAGAGGATTTATATTTGAAATTACGCTTGGTAGTGAGGTCTTGGAGAGAGAGGAGATTGTGGAGAGAATTCCTCTAAGAGAAGGGTCTTAAGAGAACCCTAGATAGGTCAGGAGAATGACCTATAAGTAGTCCTAAAGAATTAGGACATGTGGTAAGAGACTTCCCTATCATATTGGTTTGAACTAAATGTAGCCATACACATTGTCATTTGAGTTCATGATTAAAATTAAATTTAAAATTTATATTGTGTAGGGGTTTTTAGGAATTATCAAAATTGACCCATATGATCATACTCAATGTTTTCTAATGTTTTTTTTGTACATGAGTTGATTTATAGCACTTTTTTTTGTCAAGGAGAGTGGACCTCCATGTCTTATAGATGAGATTACTCACCATGGTTAGGTGACCTAAAATTTCAAATGTTCATTATTGGACTACTTTGTAAGTGAATTATGCATGTCATTTAAATTATTCACATATGGTCTTCTCATATGTTCTTTTAAAAATGTGCATGATGATATAGCTACATCTCATGTTGTAGACACATAGGATGATGTTGTTGCTAAGATGACACATTAGCCTGATTCATCTCAGTCACCTTCACATTGATTAAGAGGAATTCATATCATCTATATGATTAGAGTTAGATTAGATGCTAGTTATTTTAGTTTTTTATATTATTTTGTAGACTTGTTCGTATTTTTCATTTATATGTTTTATCGGGACCTTTTTATCATGTTATACTTGTTACAATAGAAATTGTTATGTTATTATCATGGATTTATTACAATGACACTTGTCATGTTATCATGTTATTAGGAATTGTTATCATACATTATCATGTGTTATTCTAGGACTTGTTATGTGATTATTATCACTTGATACAATCGACTTATATCATGGACTTGTAATGTTTTTTAAATAGTGTTTTAAACTTTTTATGTTATGTGGATGGGGTATGTGCAAGAAAATGAGGGGCGAAAAAGTGGCGATGTGAAAAATATTCACTTTTCACTCGTCCAAAAGCACATGAAAGCACTTGTTGACTTTTTAGTAGGCTTGGGTGTCAGTACACCTGGGTAAACCTGCCACCAAAGCACATGCCTAATTGGGTACCCAAAAATATCGGGTACCCGATAACTATGGCATATATCTGGCACTCGCAAGCCCTATTCTTCATTTCCTAGCGCAATTCTATGAATTTCTAACCATAATTTTCTGATACTTGATATATTTTTTGATACCTGATATTGGAAACCCCAAATTTGACATCGAGCATATTCGGTAAGTAGTTAATTGTATATTTTTATTAATTTATTTCATTTTCATTCTAAATGTAGTGTTTTTTTTTTAAATAGGGTTTTGTATTTATATTTGTAATAATATTTGAAACTTAGATTTGTTTTTTATTTAATCAGGCATGTCTGACAACAATGAAGAAAATAACCCTCCAAATAAAAATCTTGAAAACAATCCCCCATATCTAAACCCTAAATCTTTACAAGATTTGATACAAGAAAATTTGAACACAATACAAGGTTTCCAAAACACGTATCAAAATATACCTACATTAGCTCCCATGCTTGCCACACTAAATACAATTGTTTGAAATATTGACACACTCATGTAGCAACATAATGCTGCTCTTCATTGGTGTGATGATATGCACGACCAATTTGATGATGGGCTTGACCATGATGGGATTTCGGCCCTTAATATAACTAAGGAAGATATAGCCACCCCTTTTTGTCGATCCTAAAACTGGAATACCAGTTGACCCCCAAAAGCCCAAATTATCAATAAAATGGTGCACAAATGAAGCAATGCACACAAACTTTTGGGATCGCTGGTGGATGGTTTTTCATAAACCACCACATAGCAATTTGGAGGTCCCATTTTATTTCCTTAAAAAATTGTATGCTGAGTTTGTGCTTGGTCAACATGTTGATTATTGGATTATGAGGCCCAACATGGGCATAGGAAAAGGAGCTCCTTAGACTAGGCATCTTCCCAGTGCAAAAAGGCCACTACCTTTGTCCCCCCCACTGATGCTAGACCCCCTCCTCCAGTGCAGCATCCTAATATCATTAGAGAGGTTGCTAAATAGACTATTAGGGCCATTCATTTACTGAGTGATCAGTTGATCACATAGACTAGGTCAGTGTTGCCTCTTGTGGATGCTACTGGCACATCGACATCTCGTTAGAGTTCACATGTATGTGAGCCCCATATGTGCATTATGTCCAGGCATATGTGCCTCGGACCGCTTACTAATTCTGATATATATCAGTTTCATGATATTGATGAGGGAGATATAGGAGAGGTTGCTGCAGAGGTTGCAACACCTCATGGAGCATCTACATCTCATGAGAGTGCTCAGGAGGCTCACGTAGAGCCATTGACTCCTATTGATATGATAAGAGTAAAA